>KN884660.1:135616-159688 GCA_000934455.1 Apostichopus parvimensis
TTTTTACTATTCAAGTGTCCTACCTTTACTTGAGGAAACAAGTCATGTGACAATTAAATCACCTGAACTATCCCGTCCCTGTTTGTGGCTGATCTCCCCCTCCCCCCTCCCCCTCCCCCCCCGTCAAGATTGTTAGGAGTGCTCTTCAGAAGCCTGACAGCCTTTAATCTGTTTACAAATGTCAGTCAAAGTGTCCTTATTATAAAGCCTTTTGATTTTAATCCATTTATGAAGATGTCAATCACAGTGGTCTTATTGTAAAGCTTTTTTGTCACTTACCAAAGTTGTAATAATTTTGAGGTTTCCGTTTCATTTTTGTTGTTTACAACAGAGCTGAAGATGTTGAGAAATATAAACAGAAAGATCTCTTGGAAGAAATGCTTGGTGAGATAACTGGGGAATTCCCAGGTCTAAGTAACGTGTTTGTCACAGAGAGAGACCTGTTCCTCGCACAATCATTGAAGGGCTGCGCCCAGCCAGTACCCCAACCTGATAGTCTGACAGGTAATTAATTAAGAGAATTGATGATAGTAAATGATCATGAATATTCATGTTGGCATATGTATTTAAATTTGTATATTATTTTCTTCTTTAATATACATAGATACATAGATAATTTGATCCACATATCATATTGGAAGATAGACACCAGTCAGGATACCTGGTCATGAATATATTAACACTTTTCTGGTGTTATTTATTCTTCTGTACCAGCGAGAACCAGATAAATTAACACTTTTCTGGTGTTATTTATTCTTCTGTACCAGCGTGAACCAGCTGTGACAAGCTGCCAGATACCTGGTCATACCTATGAATATATAAACACTTTTCTAGTGTTATTTATTCTTCTGTACCAGTGATAACCAGCTATGGCAAGCTGCCAGACTGCTAATCCAGAAGCAAGTGTGAACAATTATCATATTAAAACAATGAAAAGACATTTATTATTGTATACAGTTCATCCCATGAACTATGTACATGAACTTCATGGATTATTAGACTTTATGAAGATCAAACACAGATGCAGTATTGTTAAATTCCTACATTTTGATATTCCCAAAGTACAGTTGATAAATTAATGTAAGGTTGGTGAGAAAGTACAGTTTATAGCCCAATCCAGAGGTCACATAACTGTTGTATGGATGTACAGTATGGCATACCTGAACACAGCTGTTTTGACATTTTCTGTCTTCAAACCTGTGAATAGTTCACAGTTGCCCTAGCTAAAGAGTGATCAATATGTTGACATTTTGTTTTTGTTTTTTTTGCAATGTTGAGGCGGCCTATAATGTTTCCACGTGAGCGTAGACTGTATCAACAGTTTTACAAGAATATAAACTTGACAGAGATTTGTTGCTTGGATGTGACTTTTATTTCAATAGCAGCTAAGTTTGTCTTAATCTTTAATACAAACAGCAGCCATTCAGTTGGCTCTTTCTGTGGAAAGTTAAAGATAACAATTTGTCATTTCCATTAACCCGAGATATGCAACAATAAATATGCTATTTTGTTAATGTTCACATATTTCAGAGCATCGGATCGAAATTTTAATTTACATAACGTATTACGACTTTTGGGGGGATGGAATTCAAAAGCCAAAAATTAAGGAGACAAATTTTTCCAGTGATAATTTACTGATTTTTTCTTTATACCCTAACAATATGTAAAAAAATCAACATGTTGAATTACAACATGATTTAAACTATGTCATTGGGCTTTTCCAGTTTTATCAGATCCTGGCAGCATTTGGACTTTGAGAAATTCAGGACTTGATTTTCATATTCCCTGAGATTTAAATTTAATCTGTATCCTCCTTTAAGTTACATAGATTTGTTATTAATAGATGTGACACTTATTGGTTCATTGAGAACCAATCTATTTATAAACCATCTCTGTCACGGATAATCAGTTTTGTGCAGACAGCTGAGGTAATGATAACCAGAAATGGATATACGTCAATTTTTCGGTCGCTGCTTCTTTCCTCATGATATTGAATATGACTGATACCTTGATGTCAAAGTCGTGTTCCTTACCAATATTGCTACGGTTCACAAATTGCCTCTGTCGTGGATGAGAATCGACAACACAGGTCAAATTCTTTGATAGTGGACGGAGAGTTTGACATTTCTAACATAAAGTAAATTTAACGTTCTTTAACTTCCTTTAGTAAGTAAGGGAATGATGCATTTGTTTAGAAGAAACAACAAAACAAAACAGATCATTTGATACAAAAACTAACTGTCTGTTTTCTCTGTGTAGGTTACTACCTCCCAATTGTTGTTGGTGTGGTTGGTATGGGTCATGTTCCGGGCATCGTATCAAACTGGACCAAGGAGGTAACCAGAGAAGAAATAGCAAATATCGTAAGGTAAGCACAGCCCTCCCCATCTGCATCCCCTTCACCACATCCTTCCCCCCCAAGAGATCACTTCTGAACTCAGATGTGAGACAAGGTCATAAAACATTGATTGGTAGGACATCTGACCATTACGATGTATATGTTCACAGATATCTGTTGCCATGGGTGATTCTTCTGTTTTACTTGAATTGACATTCCAGTAGGCCTAGCAGTTCAGTGGGTCATAGTTGAAACTTCACAGAAAACAGTCAACAGGACCCTTACACAAACATTATATATATATATATAGATATAAATAAACCCAAGTTAAGACTGTTTGAAGCTTCCTTGAATCAATTGGTTTTTAGGTAAGAGAGAATGTAATGGTGAATAAGTCCTTAGTAGTTTGTAGATAAACATGACGATAGTAAGATGAAATAAGATCTGGCAGAATTAGTGAAGCACTTCATGATAATTCTGTTCAAGAGTAAGAGACTTTCTAAATGATTCATTCTGTACCTCTGTTGAAGATTTTTGTAACAGGAGAAATTATGTGTCAATGCTGTTTGCATCCAGTGATTTGACTGCATTGATCAACTTTTGTTGGAGTCTGTGTTATACAAGACTAGCTATGATTATTATCATTATTATGATTCAGTGCCCTAGCTCAACATTGACAAAGCTATCTTGTTATTTTGATCTTCCTGGCTGCAAATTCAGTCAAAGTTTCCAAAATTGCCCTGGTCAGACGACAAGCTTTTTACTTGATTAAGATATGATGGCCTAGTTTGGATACTGGTTTGTGAAATGAAGTTTTAATGTTGTGGCTGTATAGTCATACAGTCATAAGGTTGGTATAGTTTAGTTTAGCAAATTCCAAGGATTAGTAAGCAAACAGAGGCTCATTTGGAACCACATCTGTGTGGTGATTGTGGATGAACACTGGCTTTAATATACCGAGCCTTCTTTTTTGATGAGTGTTCGTAGATTTTATACGTGTAATTGTCGCACCCATTCCTGCTCCCGGGACTGCCATTTAACGCCCCCATCCGAAAGACGAGAGTGTACCTCGGGACCACCTCAATCTGAGGAGGTGAAGGCACCCCCATTCATCATCTCTGCACATTGCAGTCATGGTGCACAAAGTTGTTACGAAACCATTGCAAGAATAGAACCTAAGCCCAGTTTGGTTCTCCCCTTTGGTCCGAACACCCTGTTGGGAATGTCACATACTCCAATGTGTTATTATTAACCGTAAGCCGTTTGCATTGCTATCTTCCAGAGTGCCTCCACCCTCAAGATCATCTCGGTTGTTTAAACTAGGAGTACAAGGTTCTGTACTCAGTTTATTTATCTACGGCTGTGTGAGGTGCTACAGATGGTCCGGCATTAGTTTGTGGTGACCCGCGGGAACAGTCTAGCCGGAAGAACAAAGGATGACAACCTAGTGGATAACTGTCATGGAGGACTACGTCAGAGATGAAGTCACTGGCACGCACTCTGTGGGTAGCGTACTCCTCTACAGAAGACTACGTCTCTATGGAAACTGAGGCACAACGTTATCCCTGACTGGATCAATCTAGAAATGTCAGCTCAAATATACATACAGAATCATCTTATTTACTGTCGGGTCGAAGACTAGTAGTGCTACATAGTTCAAGAGATGTTATCTTGCCTGTTAAATATTAATTTATTTATTAATATGAAACAGAAGGAAGTTCTGTCTTTGATACAAGTTCATTGGTATACACATTTAATACCTTTGGAAAATTATGTCACAGAACTTGCAGTGTCCATAAGGTAGAACATCATAGCCCTTGATTTACTACACAGAGTGTATGGAGGGCATCCAATATATCATTACATTGTCACATATCAATTCTAAAAGCACCAAAATACTCTTTACAAAGAATGAATGTCATTTTCTCTATGTAATATCAAGTCTGTGGTCTCATGATTTATCAAATCATTGATCAGGGATTATGATACGGCTCAACGGTGAAATATTATCTCAAGATGGAGTAGGGGGAAGGGTTGATAGTTGGATTGAAAACTTCACAGGATGGTCACTTTAAAATCCTCTTATCTCATTTGAAGTTTGAAATGATTTGTGGCCCAAGAAACAATTGACCCCTTACTGAGATTTTGCAGACTTGTATTGATCAAGTAAGGTGTATTTGTTGTTTCTTGTAATAAGTCATAATTTTATCATAAGAAGATAGTGAAATGTTCCCAGCAATAACAAAATATCTCAAAATGAGCTGTCATTTTCAGGGGTTATTGAAGCAACATTCAGGCTTGAGTTATCTATGACCCCCTCCCCCCACCCCCACCCCCCGTAAATAGGTCAACCAAGCAATTCTCAACCTCAATTAAACTACACATTCTATAATTTAACGTTAGAAATATTTGGTGACAGTGAGTGGAAGAAGTGAATCCATGTGAGATGTTTATTACTTTATTATTTAAAGGGGAGTGGGGTTGTGTTTACTGG
Source organism: Apostichopus parvimensis (assembly GCA_000934455.1). Taxonomy (NCBI): domain Eukaryota; kingdom Metazoa; phylum Echinodermata; class Holothuroidea; order Aspidochirotida; family Stichopodidae; genus Apostichopus; species Apostichopus parvimensis. The sequence continues at coordinate 140,449 of KN884660.1, forward strand.
AGTTTTATGAAGGAAACTCATTCCAGGAATGTGTACTCGATAAACAAACATAAAGAAGAAGAAGAAAAAAGGAAAATGGAGGTAATTTTTGCCAGACAGATGGTGGCTAGGACAGACTGAAATATTTGTTGTTGATTTTGTTTCCCAAAACCTGTGGAATCAGGTCAGGTCTGGCTGATGTTACAGAGACTTGGGAAAACTTAATGAGGAAAAGTATTAACAACTGTAAGTGCAAACTTAATAATAAGGTAAAGGACAAAGGGTCGTATTTTTGTCAGCCTTGGCCTTATGTTTTCTTCTTTTTTTCATTGATAAGTTGATATAGCATATTAAAATGTTCTGTATACTGCAAAACAATAGACCTTAAGAATTGTATTTTTGGGGGGTGGGGAGGGGGATGGGAGGAGGGAGTTCGGAAGGAATTACGCCTTGCTATATTTTAATTTCAGATTATTTCAGTTTACAGTTTAATAAGCTTGTTGATAACAGATTAAAGTGTTAAAGTTCAGTTAACTTGCTGTTTCAAATTTTAATTTTGCGATCTAGTGAGGTTATTTTTTTTGTAGTTTATAATAATGGAATGAATAACAAATGAAATTGGACAGGGTGATATTACAGTGAATTTCACCCTTACACTCTGGTGTAGTTAAATATGTGTGAAGGAGATTCAATACATGATAATTGGGGTATTTTTTATATGTCCTTCTTAAAGTAGCAATTTGCAGGCATTTTGCACAAATTTTATTGAAATTTTACAGGCCTTTTAGACTGCATGTATTAATTCCTTCTTATGGTATTGGACGCCAACCTTTTTGGGAACCAGATTCTACAATAACCTGCAGACCCCATTCAGCTTTGTAATTATTGGACAATGGAATAAAAGGTTAAATGGAATGTGGAATCTGACATTGAAAACAATAGCAGACAATGGTAGTTATTGTGAAGTACGAGGTCACTATATGCTCTATTAACGTTTCTCACCTTGTTTTAAGGATTTAATCAAGTGAACTTTGAATAAGGTAATTGGATTTGAAACTTTATAAGATAAACAGGTGGAATGTTATTGATCATTTGAGTGTTAATTAATGTTTCTCTAGCTACAACAGGTTTAAAAATACTCACCTTTGAAATTTGCCAAATAGCTTGAATGTGCTCATTTATAAACAGTTTTGAAAAACTTGATTAATTTTACCTATGACAGATCACTAAACATTGGTACAAGATTTTCGTCTGAAAAAATATTCAGAAATAAAATTGATATATCAATTTGATCAGATTTTTGTCAAATAAATTTGATATATCAAAATATAAATTTGATATTTCAAAATTTGATATAACCAGTTCTCATTTGAATGAGACAATTTGCATCATTTGCATCATGATTGTCATCATGATTTCAGATAAGATGGTTGGCTATTGAAATGTGTCTCTTAAAGATGGTTCAATAATCATTATATATGTGTTCCCAGTGGCTTGTTCATCTACCATGCTCTGCTGAGATTATTCAAATGTCTCTTTAACTCACTTCCCTAACGAATGACAGGTGTTGTCAGTTTGAATAATTTGTTTTAACGATGAGATTTATTTTCGGTAATTGATCAAAATTTTACGATTAATCAAAGCAATAATAAACAATATTTTAATTGTGCATAGATTACATTTTTAATCTTTATTCCTCATGACCAAGGAAGACAAAAAAAAAATCACTTTATTATTAAAAAGTAAAGCAGAAATTTTATATTTTTTACAGCAAGTGAAGCTGAATGCTCATTTATCTTTGCTATCGTTTTTAATATTTTAAGTACAAATATGGAAGACAGTAATTAGTAACTAAGTAATTGACTCTCTCTAGTCTTATGCCTTTAAATTAGAATTTGTTTATGCTGTTTATGATGTCTCTGTGTATTTGTAAAACAATGTTTACATTTAACAATCATTTTGGGAACTGGTAAAATTATTTTTGATGTTATAAGGATTGGAGGGAATGGGGGAGGGCGGGTGAGGGGTATATTGAATAGTTTGATCGTATTTTATGTTCGTCTTACAGTGAACTAAGTTATCTCTGGAATGTTTGTTCCTCTACTTTTCCTATGAAATTATTAAAAATGTATTGCTCAATATGGTAATATATTTGAAAATTTAAACCATGATTTTTCATGATTTTTGATAAACCATTGTGAATTTCCAGTGAAAAAAAGTCCAAAAAAACCAACGTTGAATTTATGTTTATATATCAATTTTATGTTTGGAAAGCTAAACCTTGGTTGAAAAATTCTGTTCGTACACAGGAACCATTTCTTGTGTAGAATATGTGTAGCAAAAAATATTGATTTAATTGGACAAGCGTTTATTGTTCCTTCTTATACTGCCAAATATATAATTTTGTGCTCTAATTAATATTGTTAATGCTTCTAAAGAGGAAAAAAATAAAATATTTTCAAGTTTATTAAACATTCTGATTTAATTGTATACATTTTGGTTATCTTTGCTGAATAAAAAATACAGTAGTAACTACTGGATTATGTAAAGGAGGGGGGGTGGGGCACATCACTGCAGACACAGTGGGGCTAGGGATTGTCTGGGTATAGAAAACTTGGATTGACAAAGCATCTTACTTCTATCAGCTTTTGTGGTCTGTACATAGAATAATGTGCTTTATAATTTGAAATAGTCTTTACAGGGAATTCTCAACCAACGCTAGTTGCAGTAGCATTGAATGTTTGATGACACGAAAACCTTTCTTTTGGTCATGTTGTCTGGGAATATGACTAACATAGATGTTCCCCGCCCCAACCCCCTCTCTTTAGTTCTCTTTAAAGGTATAGAAGAAAACAATTTCCTTACAAAGTGACAAAATGACTTTCGTTATAAACTTTTGTCGGCATTTCAACCACTGCAGTGATTAAGTATTTGCCAAAATTTAAAATTAAATGGTTTTATCAGTTTAACGTTTACATGTATTCTGCACAGACTGAGATTGCCAGTGAATGTCAAATAGAAAATAAAATAAAATAAAATGCACAGTACAATATAATGAATTTACATAAACCTCCTTTAAGATATATGCTTTACAATTACCAGCAATTTTTTATTGATAAAAATTCCTATACCAAGTTTTTTTTAGGGGGGGGGTCTGATCTGTTGAAGACTGCTGGTCTGGGGGAGGGGTCTAAGAGAAATTTGTGTATAAATAGGGTTGCTTAAATGAATGCAAATTGGTGCAATCTTTTGAAATTAAAAAGACATTCATTTCCAAGAAATATCAATACACCAAAGGACCTACAGTCATTTTCTTGTTGAAAATTATCGAGCTTACAGAGATGAAAATTTACACATCTCATAACTTACACAACAAACTTATTAAAATCTATGTTAGGCTTGGTGGGTGGGATGGGGTTTCACTCTGCTTTTAATATATTGACAGATAGTAGTCATGGGTTACATGAAGAGTACATTTGATGAGGGAAGAAGGTAACTACAACAAACTCATGCCGTTGGCTGTCAGCCAGACAGCAGAATTAATCTGAGAAGTCCTAAATGTAAGTACCCTAAATAAAATATTATTCTCCCAAAAATATTAAATTCAAGAATTCAACAAGAAGTAAATCTAAGGTGAATTGAACTATCAAAATATATAGACATTAAGCTGGTGGTTCTTTAATTTTTTTTTAGTGGAGCTTGTGTGGGGGGAGGCTTTGTCCAAAACCCAAGTACCCTCCTTTAAATATCGGAACACAGTATCGCAGCGTTTCATTGTGTTCCGTCATGTGGATTGCGTGATGGGCGTTCGTTTACGCTAACGTTGCTCTCGTAAATTGATATTAATGCTGCAAGGACACCGCACGTACGAAATTCGCTTAGATTTTGCACAAAAGAGAGGGGGTACTTCAGTTTTAATAGCAGCAACTATTTTCTTTCATAGTCATCAAGTCCTTGAGGGCAAGTCTCAAGTCTGGTCTCAATTCAATTGGGTCAAGTCCAAGTCAATTCTCAAGTCACAAAATGATGGAACTCGAGTCCCAAGTCAGCGACTCGAGTCACCAACACTGCACTGTTGTTGTCTACAGTGCTTGAACATGAAAGGATAAAAATGACAAAAAATGTTCTGATTAAGGTGTAAGAAGCTGTTTAATATTTAATCCAAGTGTACAAGAACACATAACTGTTCTTGTCATATCAGTCAAATTTTTAAAAACATGCATGTTCTAATCTGTTCAATTTATCTGTACAATTAATGCTTTGCTATAAAGCAAAACATATTGGAGTAGAAAAAGGGAAGCAGACAGACAATATGTAAAAAAAATCATTTCTTAGTTGGAATAACAAAGGTTCCCTTCCTCTTTCCCCCTTTCCCCCAACCCCCCCCCCCGGAAAAGAACTACCCTCTTACTTTATTTTACTTGAAACATTATAAAGGTACATCCTTGGCATGTTAGTCAAAACTTGAGGCTGAACTATGTGAGACCATAATTCTAAAACAAATAAACAGTGAATTTTGATACTGTTGCCGTAGAAGTCTGAAATTAATCATCCCCGATTAATCCTGTTTAAATATAAACTTTTTGGTTCGACTTACGACGCATTTCTAACAAGCAGTCACATGCAGCAACTTGGAAAACCATATATTCACTTCCTAAATTTTTGCAAAGCAGTAATTAAATATATTAAGCTACATAATTATCTTAATGGCAGTAATTTAACTTAAAAGTAAAACATTGATTATTCAGTCGTATCATAAAATTTTCAATATTTTCAGACACGAACATCTTCTTCCCTCAGAACAGAGCCCCAACTTCTACAATCTTATCGTCAACTTTTATTTTTTCGTCTAAGTATGTACTAGAAGAAATCATGAAAGTACAACTTTATACACGCCTTTCCCTCATCAAATTTGCAAATTTCGTAAACCTCACTCCAACCTGAATACAATGGCTGCTAACTTGAGGTTGGTTCCAAGAGCTTTGCCTCTAACTTCAAACATTTATCTACTCAAAAATACCCAACAGAATATGTAAACAAAACATGATCTCTTCTTGTCTCGAGAATGGAATGGCAGATATCTCTCACTTGCCTGTCATTGTAACCAAGCAGCATTTTTTGGTTTTCATGATTGACCAAATGATGTAACATGTAACATTGCTACATTCATACTCATGGACAGTCAGAAAAAATCTCTAGTATTTTAAATGGTTCAGCTTCTTGTAACATTAAAATTTTCAGTAATTTTCTTTCAATTTTAAAATTCTTAGTAATTTTCTTTCAATTTTCTCTCAATCATCAGCAAACTTTTGTTCAAAGAAATCTCAGAATTTCTGCTACCTATTTCTATTCCCATAGCAACGACAACCTTGGCAACAACATGGCGTATCTCAAACTGCTCTATTCAACTGGCAAATGAATGCCGAATGTATGATGGAATGACGGGATTAAGAGTGTTTTAGTTATTAGCCCGCAAAATATTAATAAGCTGAATCGACTAAAACCGTGAACAATTCTATGAAATTTCATATTCTATAACTACAAACCATTAGATATTTCTACAAAGCTGAATAGAACGGTATAAAATTTTACACAAAAGAAGAAAATAAAGAAACAAAGTTAAAGTAACAGGTAAAAACCTCTTTGGTATGCTAATTAATTTCTCTCTTTCTCTCAACAAAGGCATCATCGATGCTTCATCTTTGTGAGACCTTCAACTTGCCATAATTCAGATTACTTCACGTCTTTTTCGTTCTGCTGGACTTCCTGGTATTGAACTTAGTTGATGGAGAACCCTTTAGAGAGAAACATAAGAATTAATATTTGAGCTGCTGACATGAGGCAGGAAATAAAAGGGGAGTTAATTAATCTTAAAGTAAATTAATAGAATGCAATGATAGTGTACTCCAGCAGTCTGCAACAATTTTAGGTAAAGACCTGGCCTAATGTTTGACATTCGATCGTGACCTGTCGATCATCACCACCGACGACCTTCTTGAAATTTGAGTTTGTGTGACCAATATTAACTTTCTATTACATCTGCGGGAACTCAGGACAATTACCTGTAATGTTCAATCAATATATTCTCCATGCCATCCTATGAAATTACCTTAATCCTAATGTATGATGTTTTTGCAGTTTTAATTTGTCCAAGACCGGCAACAATTGGCTCTTTGTAAAAAAAAAAAAAATTCAAATTGTTATCATGCAGCAAGCACGAACATGGAAATATTTAGATCTGTAAAAATTGAATGTTGATGAAGTAGATTGTTTGGGTATATGATGACAGATTGTATATCTGAATGATTGAAACGACAACATCCCTCATGAGGCGGTGTCTTTAAATCACAGGAACAATATTCTTACGTGTCAAGGTGAATGTGATCGACTGCCCATTGGTCCTCGTTCGGTCCATCGTGTCCAGGCTGCCACCATCGGAATCGGACCGCAGGTCTTCTGGCTCCCTCCGGCAGAGGAAGGGACAATCGCACGGCCCTACCAAACTGCGTAGGGTCGTGGTCCTGGAGGAGGTGCCAGTCTATGCCGTTGTTGTTGGTGTACTGCAGGATGACCGACTTGATGGCGAGGTTTGAGCTATCGGTGTTGATGTGACATTGAGGATCCTCCGAGCTACTGCCAATCTGTAGAACAAAGTTGATTCGACTGCAAGAACAAAGGGATGGACAGAGGATAACAAACAATAGAGCAGAGGATAAGTAATAACAACCATGAATCACAGTTCTTAATTGGGAAATGAGGTTGTTAATTTCTGGTCTTCTATTATTGAATTTGACTGCAAACAGCTTAGGTTAACACGTTTCCATTAGAGAGGTGTTGAAGGTGGTACCTTTACATCATTTGGTATCCCAGAATGGGGGTATTTAGATGATACTAGAAGTCTGGGTTCGCTCTGGGCTGTTAGTTGGTGACAATGAGCAGACTTGGCCCGAGGAGCAGGAATGTAAACCAGTTCACCTGCTTTGTAATGCTTTGTAATTGCTTTGCAAAGAGGTAGTTTATTTACATCCAGGGAACACCTGAAATCTGTTACAGATTTCTCACTTTAACCAAGCATCATTTTGACTGAATCAATTAACAGCAACACTTTGACCGATTGGGCCTTGGTGTCCAGTAATGTCGTACATACCTTGCTAATCTAGTGTCCAGCTCAGCAGTGATAGCTTCCCTCCTTCCACAGCCGCTGAAGTAGAGGGATTTCCCCAAAGCATGGGGAACAAGGCCTCCACACCCCTGACCGATACGCCCCCCACGAACCACTGACCACATTTCATTGAGCAATGTGCCTTCAAAGTTATCGACCAGATCATTGGAGAGCTCACGGGCAGGTACACAGGTTCCACCTCTCACTACAAAGGAGAAAAGATTAACATATATATAGATATCTATATGTATGCTAAGTCAGTGCAGTACAGTGTGCACAAATGACACGAGGTCAAGGGTTGATGCAGTCTTTTAATACTCTTCAGTTGATTAGCAAACTTTATGAAATCAGATGATATAATGCCATAGATTGTGTGAGATGAGCCTGTATCATTGGTAAACTGGCATTGCGTATGATTTGGAGGGCGATAATTAACCGAACAAGTACTCCTTGCTCTGTAAATGGAATAAGTTCATCATTACAGCCTCCAAAATATGCTAGAAATGTCAAATAATGGTCACCGATCATGCTCACACATAAACAACGATCTCTTTACCACCCCCACACATCATTTTTTTTAAAAATTTAATAGACCATTCTGACATCTGAACATGCAGATTAACTTAATTTGGGCTGCTTTAATACTTTCTTTGATTTTGATGCGAGTATATATTGGAGAAACAAAACTCTAATGTTGGTTCTACCTTGGAATCCTTGATCACAAACACATCTTCCCTGGACACAGCGACCATGGCCATGGCAGAGGTGGTGACAAGGTGGACCTATATAAACGTCATCTATGGCCCATGACGTCAAAACACCATTACTGGCTTCCTGGACCCAGCGGAATTGTGTTGAGCTGTTGATAAGAGAAGACAAAATTCATTCTTGATCTACTGCAGGCATTAAGGGGAGGTGAGGTCTGATAGTTTATTCTACAAAAGCATCAACGGCAGCGGGTCAAATATCTGTTAGATATTGTACCTTCACGATGTATCTTTTCTGAGCACTGCTGTGGCTTGAATTAATAAAGCTGTTATTAACTAGTTTAAGTTTGTCTCCGATTGAACTCACTGCTGGCATTAATCTCCTCCTTTTATTATGGTTTTCCTGATAACTTTTGATTTTCTTTCTTATACCATGAATCATGTGAATTTATTACAAGTTCTACACATGTCAAAGAGAAAGATGAAGAATAAACATCTTTATCGTTGGCCGTTAAGGAGAACCCTAGTCTTGAGGTGTTTAAAACTAGGTTGCCCACTCATTGTTACTAGCACTGCTGCGCTGCATACCAAAATCCTAGTTGTGATAACCAAGAGGGGTTTTTAACGAGTATATAACAGAAGCATAAGTAATAGAAGCAGAAACACTTGATAGTAATAGATTCCTCAATCAATTTGATATCTTCTGTCAATATTGATGTTCTCACTCTCTGTGATTGACTGATTGAATGATTGCTTGAAATTACGTTGTACTGACTTGAAAGAGATATAAATTATCTGCTTAAAGTGATGATAAAATAAAAAATATTTCCTATACACAAATATAACCTGTAACCTACCATGGTCTTTCATTTGGAAACCATGAATGTTCAAACCTTCACCTACTTTAACAAAATCATGAAGAATTTGCAAAATCAATAAGTTACCCTGAAATCGCTTGATGAGGCAACCTCAGGGTCACCCTGGTCCAGGTGCTATGTACATTATCATCATAAAGGCTCCCATGATGGTACTTCATGGGCGAGCATTGATAACTTTGACCTCCTGGGTGACACTCTGGCTGTACCAGTTGCCATGACGATGGATGTTGTGGCATTGTGGTATACTCTAATCTGATTGGTTTACCAGTCGAGCAGGAGTAACCAAACTCAGAGTGCTGACTGCATCCAATTATGATCTGTTCAAAGATAAACAAAACTTGTTAGATATTATTTTGATCTTCTTTTATGAAATGATGCACAGGATATGCCTTCAGTGAGCTCATCTAGAGATTCATTGGCTAATCTAGGAGGCCATGAGTCCAAGCTAATAGGTCAATCTATGTGGTCATGAGTCCATCAAAGGGGTACCTGAGTTAATGTAGGGGGTCCTACATTCATCTAGGAGGTCACAAGTTCATCTAAGAGGTTATGGGTACAACTAGGAGATCATGAAGGACATCATGGGTCCATCTAGGAGGTCATGAGTACATATGTGAAGTCATGAGTTCATCTAGGAGATTACCAGTCCATCTAGATCAGGGGTGGGCAACGTACGGCCCGCGGGCCACATGCGGCCCGCCAGTGATTTTTTGCGGCCCGTGAGATGTCTCAAGAAAAAGAAAAAAATCAATCTATTTTACACCATCACAAAAAACGAGCTAGCTGCTTAAAATTTATCGGCATTTATGATGCTGCCTGTTATCCCCATTAATTATCAACTGTACTGTATTGACATTATGTTATTGTGAATACAGATTAAGTACACACACCTATTGCTTGAAAGTCCTTGGAATCAAAGGTTTGAAATCAACAGCAGGTCGTTGGTTAGGTGCGGCCCAGTCAAATTTTCACCCCTTATATCTGGCCCATTCATTCATAAAGGTTGCCCACCCCTGATCTAGATGGTTGTGAGTTCTTATCTATCTGAGCTTGTTATTCAATATCATCTTCACCGAGTCAGATAATGGTAATGCTTGAGTATATGTTCCCTTCTACTTTTCTTTCTTTTCAAACACAAATTTAAAAAAAGAACAGCACCAGACCTTAAATTGAATTATAAAGTGTTTGTCCACAATCATCTCCCTCGTCGTGACTGATCTATTCAGGTTTTCGCTTTCTGCCGTTTGCCAATAGAGAGCTGGATCAGAGGTCCAGCACACCCCGACTTGGCTGTTCCCGTACGGATAGAAGGTCCACAGCGAATCATCCGGCTGGCGGTCAAAAGAATCTTCCAAAGAGGTTGGGTTTATCTCTGACCCTCCTGAAAAAATTATTATCATTATGAAATTAAAGTCTGATTAATTATAACGACAATATTGGAATAGAAATATATCACTGATTTGCAGTGTAGTTTTAGATGATAAATTTGTGCACCATGCTGTGATAATAGCAGCAAATTTTGCCTTTCTGGCACTCCATGGTAAAGTTTATGCCTGTGACATTTCTTGGTAGGTAGGTTTTGCCTCACTTCTTGAAAACACCCCTGTACATTTTGTGTATGTGGCTGCTGGTAGGTTTGTCAGCTTTCAGAGAACCAGAAACAATGGTCTTCTTGGCATACACTGGTATGGATAGCTCTTTACCCAAACAAGCTATAACTATGCAACTTTAACCAGGGAGAATTTACACCCTAACATTTCTTTCTTCCAGTGGGGTATATTTGTTCAGGTTTTTAGGAGGAGCATCACAGCATGTTAATGAGTTTACTTGCAGGAAACTCTGAGCAGTTGTGCAAGTAACCGAGACAGTTAAACACAATAAACTCCAATACAGCACATAATCATTACACTTGAAGACTGAAGGATCGCTTCCAGACCCAGTTAATTGACAAGATGCTTTTGGTAACTAATTAATATGACTGCAGTTGACATAAAAATAATGAGCAAAGCAAATCTAAACAAAGTTAGCATAACTGGTCCGATTTCATAAGCCACTGAAGGTGTTGGTTTTATTCTCTTTGAAAATGAACAGAGTTTTCTCTCAAGATCCTAATCCACTTGATGAGACATAAATGTAACATATGAGCAAGATGGCCTTTGTTCTTCAATGTATTCAAGATATGGCATACGCAGACAACTGTTTTAAGAATCCCTACCGATAAAGATACTATCAATGGCCCATTGTGCTGTGGGCCTCCCTTGGTGCCATGGCTGCCACCAACGGACCCTCGTGGCCTTTGTCCTAGCCCCGAGAGGCATGGTCAGGTACACAAGCTGTGGTGTGGTGTAAGCACTGAAATCCAGTTCATGTAGTGTGGTCCAGGTGACACCTGTAAGTAGCAGAATGAACAGTGTAGTCTGCATTTGTGTTAAACAACTATTTTACCATTTAAAGGGATGCTCAAACGATTTATCAAGTTATGTTTTATATGACAGATGAAAGCCAGGTTTGTTTGACATGTGTTGTTGTGAAGATATGGATATTTTGTAAATTTATTTTAACATAGTGATAAATAATTTTTGTTTTCATTTTACATAAATTCTATGTTATATTTCACACAATGCCATTATAGCAAATGTTCCAAATATTTGACACTTGAAGAAGAAAAATTCAGCATACCCATGAAATAGAAACTTTTGTTTATAAGCAAATGTCACATAAAACATCACAAATATATATAGTTTGAGATTGACCTTATTACACATATAGTGAAGAGTAATTGTCCATCGGAGGTCACAGAAAATAAGCCTTGCCACTGCTCAAAACCACTGAATATCCCCAAATATGGCAGAAAATGAAATTTGATGCACTTTTCTCTTTAGCTACTGGTTACTTCTGACTGTTTTGGTCTTACCTCCATTGGAAGAAAATTGCACAATCACAGATTCTTGTCTCATTGTTGGACTTCGACAAGTGAAGTAGCCATTTTGGTCTCCAATGACCATATAAAACTGAATGAAACTGTAGATATATAGGAGAAGATACCATGGTCATTATAACAAAGTGAGTGGGTGGGGTGGTTTGGGATGGGAGTGGGTGGAAGGTAAGAGTGGGTGGGTAGGTGGGGTAGTATAGATGCCATAATGTCATCTAAGAAGTGTAAGTATGCACAGCAAAGTAAATATATGCGTATTTAATATGCAAGACTACAAAACTATACACTGCAATTTTTCAGCATTGGCACACAACTACTGCTGTTCCTCCATTTTCCATCATTCTCCAATTAATACCCAGCTAATCCAACTTCATCCCCAATCCCCCTCACTACCTTCTTTCTCACCCTCAAACACACTTATAATCTCAATTTGTTCTTACCAACAATTCACTGCAACCAATAGAGCAGTCATTTCTGAGAAAGTTTCTTTAGGTAAAAACTTTTGACACAAGTGACATGTTAGGTCATCTATCATACTCTTCATAAAACAAACTAGTGCAGTAGTTTTCCTCTTAAGTTCTTCTGAAATGAGTAAATACAGACACCATGGGCCCCTGACATCTGATTGGAGGGTCAGAGGTACATATATGGCCCCTGATTTATTTTCACAGGAATGATTTTCATGCAGTTGTGGTGCCAGAACACTGTTCCCCCCCCGAACAATGGTCTGACTCCTGCACAATCCACTCCCCTCCCTCCCCCCCCCCCCCATACACCCATCTACCTCAACCCTGTGTCTGGCTTCTCTGAACATTTAAATAATTCCAACATTTGCATTCAACCTGCCTGGAATCTCTGAGATCTAAGTCCTGCGTTTCTGCCAGCCGTTGTCCACTACCACCGAAGTAAAGGTTATCGAGTTCATGGATTGGCCCACAGGAAGTAAATCTGTCTTGGGTAACCATAGCGCCTTGAACCAAAATCCACTTGGTAGAGTTTGTCTCTCCAGCAGAAAATGTTTCTTTCAAATGAGTCTAAAATTGTGACAAAATGAAATCGGTCTTACTGTGAATGACTTTAATGTCGACTGATCATCAACACTCTGTGGATGAAGCCAGAGTACGTGACCAAGTGTTAAGAAACATATCAAGCACTGAACAGAAAATGTCTCATTTCTTTGTAAACGCCCATCCTTTGCTTTGTACCTTATTTTATATATTATATTTTGTGGTAGTAAACAGGCACTGTGTTACTTTGAATGGATTATATAGTGAGTAGTGACCTCAGTACACTATTTATGCTAAATATACTAAACTATACAAAGTTTTGCAGACGCAGACGCACACTCATCACACGATTCCTTGAGAAAACTGTTTACGACTTGGTTCCATCTTGGATCAGGCTGATCACTTTATATGTGTAACACGTCAAACATGCAACAAACGTACAGTAAGGTAAGCTAATTAAAATAACACGCCGAAATATAAGTAGAGTAAGCTAATTAAAATAACACGCTGAAATATAAGTAGAGTAAGCTAATTAAAATAACACGCTGAAATATAAGTAGAGTAAGCTAATTAAAATAACACGCTGAAATATAAGTAGAGTAAGCTAATTAAAATAACACGCTGAAATATAAGTAGAGTAAGCTAATTAAAATAACACGGTGAAATATTAGCATTGTACATACATGTGATACTGTCACACCTGAAGCATTCCATATTACGATGAGGGCTATGCAGTCCTGCTGAGAAAAATATCAAAAATTTCCAGAAAGACTTCAAAAGTCTTTCTTAATACTTACTGGCAGTGAGGGCGATATTTCACAGGCATCTCCTGAGTAACCATCATCACAGACACACAGAGGATATTGACAATCTCCATGTCCGTTACAAAACTCTGGACAGGGTGGGCCAATGTATACATCATCTAAGGCCCACTGAGGGGTGTAAGGGACCAGGGGATCATACCGCTGAAACCATCTAAACCGAATTTTCCTGGTCAAGGGAAAAAATGGAACGACTTGTCACTTTGATAAACAATGCTGTAGAATGATGTCAAACAGCAAACAACCAATTATGTGTAAGTATTAAATTATGTATAATATGACAGATCAGCCTAAGACATCTTATATCTTCTCTTCTTGTGGCAGTCAAAACCTTTCAAAACACACTTCTAAACTTCAGTCAAGTAAACACATATTTATTAATATGACTGTGCGTAAACTCTTTAAAATGATTTTGCACTAATTATAGATAGAACCACTAACAAACCTCTTTTTACCTTGCTAGGCAGCTAACAAACCTTTTTTTTTGCCTTGCTAGGCAGCTAACAAACCTTTTTGTTGCCTTGCTAGGCAGCTTCATAATAACTCTCCTCCATCCCTGATTGGCGTGGAACTGAGAAGAAACCGTAGCTTGATCTTCACGACACTGAGGGTCAAAGGTCATGCACTGTAGACTCAATAATGACCAGGTGAGACCACTGTCAGCTGAGTAGAAGAGATCCACTGGATTCATGAAGGTATCTGTTGTTGCGTTACAACCAACAGATATCTGAGGACGTGAAACATCAAAGCAATTGTAAAAATGCTTTCCAATTTTAATACTGTATTACATGTTAGGTATCTGTTGATGCGTTACAACCAACAGATATCTGAGGACGTGAAACATCAAAGTGTAAACAAGCTTTCCAATTTTAATACTGTATTACATGTTATGTTGTAACTACTTGGTATGTAATATTATTATTATTACTAAGTATTAGTATTAATATTATTAAAAATTATTTTTTTATAACATGATAGTTAATGAATAAAAAAATCATCTAAGCACCAACAGCTTCGGATAGCTTTTCCGCATCGATGTTGGGTAAAGTTTTGACCCTCTTTTGCACTGAAGACCAAAATAAACGTAGTTCACCAGCATGGCTAGCTACATTTCTTTCCATATCATGAAAAAATAGTATAAAATTGTGACATTTCTATTTTTATTCTTTACATGCAATTGTTGGATGGCAATTAGAGTGGGGCAAACAAACTGTTTAGATATTAAATTAATCACTTTACTAATTAAGATTCAGTTGGAACACAATTCTAATGGGAGGCTTTAGTTTGATCAATTTTTAGTCTGGTAAAAGTTTTGAAAAATTTAGACCAACAAACTGCTATAAGTGGCTTTGTTTAAGTTGCAACACTAACATCTCCTGTCACTCAAATAAATGTATTTTTCTAGAGTGAAACATTATTGTCATAACAGGTGTTCAATACATCATGGAAACTATGTGTCTATTGACCCTTCTGTTTCAAAATAATCAATGTAACTTTCAGAACAGTTACACCTAGGCCTGGACTAATTTGCATATAAGGATTGGGACAGAGGTTGTGATCCTCATTAACTAATAAGGTTATGAACCTGCTAATCTATTATTCAATGTGAAGGTATTACACATATAGAGGTGGCTACCATTGTAATGCAAACATATGAAAACTAACCTTAAATTCCAAAACAGCACCCTCTTGTAACCTCAGGTCGAGTGTGGTCACCGTGGTGTCTTCAGCGGGGTTGATACCTCCAAAGAGAGAAGACAAAGATGGTGACCCCCGATGACCCGGAGGAGATTCCGTGCAATACTCTCCTACATCTGCGTTATCCGTGAACAACCACTGATCACTGACCGATCCGGTCTCAAAGTCATCTCTGAGCGAAGCCGGTAAAGTCGATGTTCCTCCTACGAATATATTATCGATGGCAAAGTCTGCTTCATCCTCTCCGGGATGTATAGGCTGCCACCATCTCAACCTCGTACCGTTCTGTCGAGCTCCAGGGGGGAGCATGATAGAGACAAATCTAAGGAGATTAAGGAGATTAAGAGGTCTTGATTGGTCTGATTCCAAATTATGTCAATGAGCAGTTTTGGCTCAGTACATTTCAGCCAAATGTTTTCTCTCACTTTACAACATTTCTTCTGTGAAACAAAAATGGCACCCATGTAGATGTCACTCTTTTTCAGGTTCTTTGCATGATATACCTCTCGTCTGCTACACTTAAAAGTGACTTCTCTTCTTCCCCTGCCTTCCCTTCTTTATGACACCAGTCGCAATAAATTCATGACTGTTTTACCTTTGGTATGGGTTTATACTGAACACATGTCATTTGTCATAGCTTCGATCCCAAAGGAAACCGTATGCATTAATTTTCATATTTATACTCGCTACTGACGTTTGCTTACCTTGGTATGAGGTACTGATCATGTGCCAGTTCTTTCAATAAGTTCCACTGGATACCACCGTTGATGGAATACTGTACTATAACACTCTGGTTATGGTAGGTTGGATGTACGATACAGCCGTACACAATATGAAACTGTAGGTAGTCTGCTTCTGTGAGATCCATGTCATTTGAGGTCAAGATTCTGGAACACCCCTGAAGACAAAAAATTAACAAAACTAATCCCATTTCATGTCAGCATAGATTTTGGGAAAGTATTGAGCAAACCAAATTTGTAGCATAATTGATTTTATAACATATCGTTAGAAAGGAGATTAGACTGACCAACACAGTAGTGTTTTAGCATAATTAATTTGCTCCTGACTCTCAAAGATCTGTAACTTTTTGTCACTAAGAAAACCATCTGATTTGATACACAAAGGTGGTATTGCTTTGAATATGTAACCTATTTAATTCATTACTATTTCTATTCATTTCTAAATTTCAAACGTTTTCTTTCTTTTAACAGTAGAGACAGATTTACCAGGTGAAAATGAAGTGCAGATCCCGAAGCAACGGGGCCACAGACTTGAGTAAGTTCACCCCCTTGGATACCGTTCCAACCTCCTGATCCAATGAACGGCTGATGATTGAAGGTATCCCTCAGAGAATTTGGCAATGCTATGTTTGGCTGGTTGCAAGCATTACCCTCCCAGCCACTATCACATCTAAAAATGCAGAAAAATAGAAAATATTTTCAGTCTGACTGTGAATAACTGCCAGGATTGGAGGATTTTTATTAACATTTTCAGATAACCACTGCAGAAGCTGAGGACGAAGATTCCTAACATTTTGATGAAGATCATTCAAATTAAAGACCTCAATAATGCCAGAGCTATCAGCAGTGAAAGGAATATGCCAATGGCAGATTATGTGACAAGTTAATATTCAATGTAACGGTAAAACAGACATATCACACTCTGTTGATAGATACGTCCTGAAACCTAGGTAAAAACAGATATATCCCATGCTGCTAGTAAATACAATCTGAAACTTAGTTAAAACAGATATACTGTATCCCATGATGCTGGTGGATGCATTGTAATACCTAGGTAAAACAGACACGTCACACTCTGTTGATGGATATGTCCTAAAACCTAGGTAAACAGATATATCCCATGAGACTGGTGGATTCATTGTTAAACCTAGGTAAAGCAAACGTATTCCACACTGCTAGTGGATACCATCTGAAACCTAGGTAAAACAAACATATCCCATGCTGCTAGTGAATACAATCTGAAACCAAGGTAAAACAGATATATCCCATGATGCTGATGGATTCATTGTAATACATCCGTAAAACAAACATATTCCACACTGCTAGGAGATACAATCTGAAACCTAGGTAAAACAGATATATCCCATGATGCTGGAGGATTTATTGTAATACCTATGTAAAGCAAACATATCCGAGGCTGCTAGTAAATACAATCTGAAACCTGGGAAAACATACATCCCATGATGCTGGTGAACTTTATGCAACATCTAGGTGAAGCAAATATATCTGAGGCTGCTAATGGATACAACCTGGGACCTAGGTCAAACAGATATATCCAATGACACTGGTATAGTCCAAACCCCCCATCTCAGTCGCTATTTTCTAACTTTTGTATTGCCAAATTTACTGCTGGTTTTCCTCAGGAAATACAATGTAGATGGTATCCTCTCATGTCTTCATAGCAGATGTTCTTCCAGAGGTTTCAATTTCATTTCCTAATATTCTTGCTGGATTGCCCGGTTTACAATATTTGCTTAAAAAGCTGTCACAATAAATTGTAATTAAGGCTTGCCAAAAAGCTGCTCTGTGCAGAAACAAATTTTTACAACTTTGAGAAAAATACAGACATTATCAGCTGAGTTACCATGGTGATGTTAGTCACTCTGCTGTTGCTAGAGACATTCATAAAGTTAGTCCTAAATTTTCACAGTTCACATGAAAACACAAAGTTTTTACAAAAAATCACGCTATGACTATAGATATGATTAACATTGTTTTGATTTTCTGGTGTCCATCATTCATACTAATTATAGTGTTTTATTTTTTTTATTAAACAGACCTAAATTGGCACTTTGAATCTGATATTGTTATTGCATTTTATAACATTATGAAGACAACAACTAGGGCATTGCAATGTTTTTCCACATAAATAACATATACCAGAAACAATTAAAAGCTATAAATAATCTTCCACTAAGGCTTAGGATAAAATGACATGTGTTCAGTAGAGAGATTATCTCACAAGCAAATTTCGTTGTCACAGCGACCATGTCCAGAACACATGAGCGGGCAGGCATATCCAATGTAGACGTAAGACAACGCCCAGGTATTACTGGGAACAAAACCAGAAGGTTGAATCCAACGGAATCTAGTCGCTTTTGATCTGGAAGAAAGGCAAACAGAACATGCCAATAAGTGATGGCAATTATTCATAACAGAAATAATGAGGAATAATTAATATAAGAGCTAGAATTATATCTCACTGTTAGGGAGTCCTTCAAGCCTTTGAAATAAATATACACAAAATCTAATTTATATTTTGTCCAAAAGAGTCTCCAACCAGAAAAGCGGAGCAAATTTTGACCAACTAAGCAGTATGACTGATAAAACAATTGACAATTTCAGTCTATTTCAGATGACAATGAATTGCAGTTCCTCTAAATCGCAAGTAAGGCAAGGTAGGTGGCAACCTGTAAGAGGAAAAAAATTGATATTGACACATTACAATTACTAACTTATAATTCCATCTTTAGTCCAAGAGTTGCATATGAAACAAAACCCCCCAAATATGACACAAATCAGCAACAGTAAGATGGCTTTCATGCATATGCATGACAAGATGAATTATATTGTACACACAACTAGTGCTTTAACGATTGAAAATCTTGTTTTGATGTCACTTTGTTTCATGTAAATACTAAATGCTGATCGTAACTACCTTGTCCATAGTGGCATAGGTACAACAACCCTTGTCCACTGGTTGTATACATCAGATGCAAATGAGCTGTCTCCATGGTAACTGTCACAGTTCATATCTGAAGGTAGACATGGCTCATAGACAGGATTCCAGTTTTTACCCATGTCTACTGAATATTCAAGATATATTCCTGTGAGAAGAAAGCAGATAAGACTGAATATTCATGACTGATGCATAGTCCCTAGCAACAACAAATCAAATAAGTAAATAAATATCTGTATAAGGTAGGGTTTCTACTATATAATCACAAACTGCTGTTACTAGATAAATTTCTATATATCATAAACCTTAAATAAAATCTACCTGTAAGCAAGCATGTGTCAACATATCATACTA
>KN884661.1:5650-39135 GCA_000934455.1 Apostichopus parvimensis
ATACACAGGTCTCTATTAACACATCTGTAACACATTGATAGTCTAAGATGTACCTATAGGCCTAACCTACTTTGCATACAACCTACCTGAAGCTGTTACTACCACAGACTGATTAGGCTGAGAATCATTTTGTCTGACTATCACAAACCAGTGCACAGTGTCTACAACTGACCAACAGATCATGCAAAACCCAATGTGACACTCTTCTACATGAACGCCAGTGCATATTAATATACTACATGAGACAGATAAACTTATTAAATATTATTATCTCAGAAAATGATATCTGTAAAACCAGTACATAAAATACATGACTTTAGTATCCTAGAAGTCCGTTTTCATTCATCCAAAGAAATCGATTAATTGGTGCATTGTGGGAAACATACCTTTGAAGACGCTTGTTCAAATGCCGGAGGAGGGGGGACCGGTGGGCCGTACTCCGAGGGTCTACTGGCACTACCAACGTACTGAGGACGGGCAAACACATCCCCCTGTTTTGAAAAATTTGTGACAGTGTTAGTCAAGATCCTGGGTTCACAATAGGCGACCCTCTGATCAAATATCACCCCCTCCCCACCCGCCCCCAAAAAAAGACTGCAATCTAGTCTGCCCATGAATAAACATCAGCTCCCAATCTTGCACTCATTGGGTATGCAGGCCCATATGGTCTTAGGCTCTGGTCCTGTTTTAGCCTACCTGGGCACATCGATCAGTCTAGATACACCCGAATGAGACAATCTTTTCCCCCTGTACTGTCATGTCCCTGCTTCAGAGCACTTGTACTGTCCGTATGAATATTCATGACTCTATCAGATAAAGGTTAGGAACTGTTTGTACTGTCAATACGAGTGCTTTGAAGCATGATATAGGAGGACAGTATAGAGTGGTATTAGCATTTGTAAAAAATTGTCCCCAACTGGCTGTCTAGATATACAGTATGTGTTGAGGAGTTTGGTCCTCCTCCAGCTCTTTGCTCCGACAAATGCTTCGCTCTGACCCTCGTTACTTTTAGTAGGGTTAGCCCTAACCCTAACCTCTAACCAAGGGCGGTGGAAGCACTTTTAATCTGGGGGGGGGCACCGATGTCGAAGGGCACTTTGCAGAAATTCGATTGGACTGATGCAGCTTGATATTTAGTACCCTTTATAACTCTTATTGTATTATCTTTTTTTGCGTATACACATCACTCCAACGCCCCCCCCCCCTCAAAGAAAAAATGCATACTAGCACTACAATATCCAATGTGCAAATTGGGAAACAAGGAACAAGTTTTCATTCGAGACAAAATGAGGTGAAATCATGCTACTTGCTAAAGTAGGAATCTGCTGAATTAGAGTTTATTTTGAGCTTTAGCTTTGAGTTTGACCCACAGAAATTCATTAATAGTCAGGGGCGTAGCCAGGATATGCAAAGTTGTATAGGCTCAACTATCTGAGCAGAGCCCTACCATCGGTTGGTGTGGAGCGTACCAGAAAATTTTTGGTTTTACAAACCCTCCAGATGGCCGGAAACGGCCCTTCCCGAGTGTTCATTCTGGTTCCCTGGCCTCTTGCTAACTTGAGACACCTCATTCAATATCACTTTTAAACCCCCAAAAACAAACGAGTTAAAATAGTACGTAATTCATTACTACATAATGTATTTAAAATTAGCAAGGTACATGTACAGAGTAGTCTTACTTTTCAACTTCTGATACTTGTAGATACAAAGATAGGCCAGAAATGTCTTTTGTTACAACTATAGCCAGTAATTGTCTTTGATACAACTGAAGCTAGTAAATGTTTATCGAAAAGGCTGTTTTGGAACTTGGAACGCCGATCGTGACAACAACAGGCAACAAAGTGCTGCAGCTCTATACATATAAAGTCTGTTAATCAACGATAGGCCCGGGCCTACAGTGCTACATACTGGCTACGCCCCTGATAGTATTAAATTAGGATTAGATCTCTTACTGAAATATCGCTGACCTAATAAGGTGATCAAGAGTACAATTTTTTATGTAGAAAAAGGGCACATTTTTAACCTGAGGAAGAGTGGGGGGCACGTGCCCCCTGTGCCCCCCCCGGTCCCACCACCCTTGCCTCTAACCCTTAATACTAACTTTCCCTGGTTTTTTAAGATATTCAGCTGAATTAGGATATGTTAAATTTCTTTGCCCTCTCCAAATTTTTGGCAATCCTTGTAATTTACATCTGATTTGAGGCAATCAAAGTCTTGTTTTTGGCCTGTCAAGTGTGCCGTCACATCTGAGGAGAATTGACCGAATAGCCCATGTGTTAGACTGAATAGACCAGCCATTTTATTTGGTGAGCCTTGGATGTTTAACAAGTAATTTCACCCACAAAAATAGAGAGCAGCCATTTCAATGTTCCCTGCATATAGCAAATACCACCAAAGTCCCCTGTTTTTGGCCAGAAACAAATTCATGATTAAACACACAGTGTATTATTCAGTGGTCAAGCCAAATTTGTTCTTCACACAGGAAAGTAGTGCTGGCCATCAGAGCACTTGTGTTTGCAATCATATGGTGGCTGGTCAATTAATTAGGTGCACACAAGGATGAATCCTAATGGCAGTATTTGCAAATGTTAATGCTTGCTAGTAAGTAACAAATCCAGTGAATTTGAGGACTGCTTTTCTATAGGCAGGCTCTTCATGGTTTAGAACCCATTGCAAAGGTATTTAACAGTCTTTAACTAATTAACAAGATTAATTTTGTGCTAAAAGCAAAAAGTCATCCCTTAAAGCAAAAAAATCTAGTAACTGAATTTACTTTCAAACTTAACAGAGAGCAAAATGTAAAAATTCCAGCTTCATTCTTTCGTCGTAAATGGAAGAGAAATACTACCTGGATTGGTGATGCTTTAACACCCTCACTTTGAGAGGCATAGGGTGATGCACTCGAGGACCCCGAGGGCTGATACTGGGGTGAACTGGCCGTGTAAAGGTTACGAGATGGTGGAGGAGCCTTAGCGAGAAAACAAAAAAAGCAATATTTCGGCAAAACAGACACGTGGTATGTAGAGTCGTTTCCCGTCAGGAAACGAGTGGGACCGTTTTTAATATATATATTACGCAGGATTACCCTGTTAATGGGGTTTAAATTTAAGATAGGAAACTTGATTTATCGAAAAGTAGGGCCCAAAAATTCATCGCAACTTCACCGTTTGTCTGACGTAAAAGTGGGTACTGTCAAGACCATTCTACAGACTTTTGATTTAATACTTTACTGGTTTTACGGTCATAATCTTGGATCGCCACAGAATAACGGCCGACGGGCTCGGTTGGTAGAGTGCATCCAGAGCAAGGATGGATCCCGGGGTATCAAAATGAAGGTGTATGGGACCCCTGGGGTCCTTAAAGAAGACTCTCATGTGGGGCATGGGGAGGGAGGGGAGTGGAGGAGTTTGGGATCGTCTCCAAGAATCTAAATAAAAATTTCAGGTACAAAATGAATCCTGAGGCATGTTTTAAGCTATGGATAAATTAGGTCTACATGCAAATTTATGCTAAATAACTACTTTTTAAATTTATTTGTGTGGGATTCAAAAGGAGGGGTCGGGCATGGGGGGGGGGGGACAAACCCTGGATATGTGCATGCTTTAGCCAGATATTTCTCTGACTTTCCCATATTTGTTTATAATTTACGGATAATATTCTGTTCTTCATTGAATCCTTTTTTAATTTTAATTGATTTTAATTTTACAAGAAGTATACCTTTCGCAAATCTAAAAGTATTACACTTAAACTAAACCTTGAAAAATAAAACCACCGGACCGACCATAAATGCATACAATAGCTTCTGCTAAAATAATTGCCATACTTTTGGTATGGACTTTTGTTCCTACCTCTCAAAATCTTTCCACTTTCAAAGATGCATAACGGGGAAACAAGTCACATGAATTTAGAATATTAGTGAGGTAAAAAAAAAAAAAATGAGGGATTAAATTAATTAAGTGAAACGAGTGGAGTTAGCTTACTTACATCAAACAGAACCAAACAACATAAAAAATTAGTTTCTAAATTATGAAATTATTTTGTTTCGCAATTTGACTATAAAGCTTTCATATAAACATGATGGTAATGTCCAATGCATTTGACTAAAATCTGGCTTTTCTAGTAAAAATAAAATAGATTCATAGTTTTGGCCATTTCAATGTTCAATGAGTCAAATGTTAAAGCAGTCTGCAGTGTTGTTTCTCAAAAATGAATTTTTTGGTTTTGGACAACAACAAAAGGGAGAAGAAAAAAAGCTGTCAAGATTTGCCATTCTTGTTTAAAATAAGAATTAGAGAAGACATATTTAGTAAGTTCAAGTAACCAAGAGTTTTTCTGGTTTCCTGTAAGCATGATCTTTCGATTCCTGTGAAAACTGTTGTGTGATATTGTGAGAATTACAATATTAGTGAACACTATCTGTTATAATTACCATTTATGACTCATAGGCATCATTTTTTTATACTGATAATAATGTTTTAGGCACACTTATTTAATTTCCTTGCTCAAATTTGTTTTGCCAAATTATTGAAATCAGTCACTTTAAAACTTGCACAATTACATTTCTTGTAGTATGATACAATATTGTCTCAAATATTGTACAGTGCTGTATCATGTACAGTAACAGTGTAGTGTATACAGTAACAGCGTATGAAACCAGTACTAAACAGTGTATGAAAACAGTAATGAAAACAGTAACAGTGTATCATATAAAGTAACAGTGTATCGTATAGAGCAACAGTGTATAAAACAGTAACAGTGTATGAAAACAGTAACAGAGTATAAACCAGTAACAGTGTATGAAAACAGTAACAGTGTATGAAAACAGTATCAGTGTATTATGAAAACAGTAACAGTGTATGAAAACAGTATCAGTGTATTGTATACAGTAACAGTGTATGAAAACAGTATCAGTGTATTGTATACAGTAACAGTGTATGAAAACAGTAACAGTGTATGAAAACAGTAACAGTGTATGAAAACAGTATCAGTGTATTGTATACAGTAACAGTGTATGAAAACAGTAACAGTGTATGAAAACAGTAACAGTGTATAAACCAGTAACAGTGTATGAAACCAGTAAGTGTATGAAAACAGTAACAGTGTATCGTATAAAGTAACACTGTATGAAAACAGTAACAGTGTATAAAAACAGTATCAGTGTATGAAAACAGTAACAGTGTATAAAAACAGTAACAGTGTATGAAAACAGTAACAGTGTATGAAAACAGTAACAGTGTATAAAGACAGTAACAGTGTATGAAAACAGTAACAGTGTACAAAACAGTAACAGTGTATTGTATACAGAAACAGTGTATTGTATACAGAAACAGTGTAGGAAAACAGTAACAGTGTAGGAAAACAGTAACATTGTATAAAACAGTAACAGTGTATAAAAATAGTAACAGTGTATACAAAGAGTAACAGTGTATACAAAGAGTAACAGTGTATAAAAACAGTAACAGTGTATGAAAACAGTAACAGTGTATAAAAATAGTAACAGTGTTCAACAGTAACAGTGTATTGTATCGATTACAGTAACAGTGTATTGTATCGATTACAGTAACAAATATTGGAAGTAATTTTTATTAGAAAAATAGCTCTCTAATACATTTCTAGGTACACCATTCCTAAACCAAAACTATAAATATGTCACTAGGGATGATTTTTGCTCATCTCCTAAATATCTGTCTTGATTGAGTTTTTTTAAAAAATAAAATGTAACATCACGTCAAATTGTATCCTCTGTTCCTTTCTCTATCCTTTCTCTAAAAGTATTAAAGATATAAAAAAGGTACAAAACTTACGTCAAATTACAAGAGACATTCTCTTCAAACGGCTGGATCAGTCGGCTTGCAACAAATCACGATCCACGTATTTTCAAATGCAGTCTTCAAAACAATACCAAGCTCTAATGCTCATGCAACATGTAAACAGGACTGGATGGCTGTCGACAAAAGGTCTCTGTTTGGTTTTTGGCTGTCACAAATATTTTTTGGCCAAAAGGCATGATTTTTTCTTTGTAATAAAAAGTTAAGATATTAAATAGCAAAGAAATAAGTGACAAAATATCTCTGCAGTTGAGAAAAATGATTCAATGCGGCCAAAAATGATCAGATTTGACATTAACTTTATGATGGTCATGGGAATGATGTCATGGCAATGAGAAATTATTGTTTAATTTTAGTCTTTTTTCTTCTTCTTCTTCAAAGAAATCAAATAAAAACAGAAAAAAAAAAGTAGGAAGCGTGTCAATGTTGTTGAAACAGAAAGAGAACAATGTAAAATTATGAGACTTGTTGCAGTATATGAAGTCATTTCCTGAGAAATAAATCTGCATAAACTATTTGCATATCATTTGCATACATTGCATCACATGGACGGATCTGACCTTTGGTCTAACACTCTCACGACCTTTGAACGTGACAGTACGGACGATAATTGACATACAAAATAATCATACCATCGATACAATTTTCTCAAAACGGCAGAAAAATTGAACGAACCGATCGTCATCAACGTGAATATTCATGTCAACCAGGCTGAGTTACCTTGGTGATAATGAATATGCATTTGATAGTTGATAATCATGCGAGGTCATACACAATATTGAAGATTCGTTCGAGACCGAATCTGATACAAACGACAGGAGAACACATAGATAAAATTGCACGACAAAATTGACAATTCTGGGCAGCAAGAACAGAGTTTGAAGCCTGACAGAAAAAAAAACACAAAAAAAGCTCTTCTGCTGAACGAAACACACATTAAAAAGCGATCGTTGATGCAGGGGTGCGAATGTTATGGGGACGAGAGGCTCTTTGATTAATAACGGCTTTTTCACGAGCGTTTCTGCTTTGGTGGGATTAACATGCCACTAAAAGACGAATGGTTATTAAAAAGTCGTGTGGTTCAACGTGGGTTTGCAGATTAAACAGAAAACGAAAACATTTTTGGTCAAAATTTTTCAGGCGTTGACGAAAGCTGTGAAGGAATTTCGATAGCTGTTAATGCAAGTTAGTCGTAGATCGGAGAAGAATAAAGACGAAGTGGGTGAAAAAAGACAAAAGAAGTAAAGATTTTTTGAAAACCTGCTCCAGATTAGCTTGTTGGCTAGATCTAATCGGCATGGCGACGGGAGGCGGCGGCTGCTGTTCGACGGGTATGATAATGATCAGGGGTCTTTTGACCCTTTCAATGTCTATAAGAAGCTAAAGATAGAACCAGAAGAGAGCCACAGTGGGGAGAAAACGGAGAAGAACATTATTCAATGTTTCGTTCGTGGACGAGAGAGATAACTTGTGACGAATATAAGTGAAAATAAAAATAATTGAAAAAAAAGATCCTGTAATTTTGGCAAGAGAGATATGGTCATTATATAATTATATTTTAATGTTGTATAAAATAATAATTTCCTTTATAAAATGTAGCTTAGGGGTGTTACCACTTATCGACCACAGAAGAAAGAAAAAAAAAAGTTAGAAACCCGAGAATAAAATAAAATTTTTGAAAAGAGCTTTATGCCATTGAAATCACAGTGTCACCCCAAAAATATCATGACCTTAACAAAAATAAATTACTTCAAAAAACAAAAACGATTATCAAAAATATGGATGCTGAGAATAATGATATATAAGAGAGAATATTTAACAAGACTTGGATCAAGTCGGTCGGCACAAAGTTGTTACCGAAAGAAAATCACAACAGTTTTACACAACTATGTTTGGCATTGCTCAATATGATGACTATGAAGAAACTAAAAATATTGAATGTGAAAATAAAATAAAAAGCAAGAATATGACAAATATGGTGAGGAGAATGAAGCCGTAGAGTATAATTTAGATTCTCTCACTACATGGCACAAGTACCACATCCACCAAAAATGATAAGAGATAGAAATGCATTATAACTGACAGATAAAAAAAAATTACCTAAAATGATGTATTTTAAGGTATCGATCATTTTCCAGATATGAACAAAATCATTCACAACAAGAATCTCTGAAAAAATACAAGTAGTGGAAAAAAATATCCACAAAAATATCGAGAAAGATTACATAAAAAGAACGATAAATTGACAGGAGAGATTGACGAGAAATGAAATATATTGAGGTAATCCTTTCAACAGCTTCTTGGTGGTTAATTAAATTCTTTTGATAAAAAGATTACCAAAACAATAAGAAATCTTTTTTTTTTAAATTCCTCACCTCTCCATTACTCTTGAACCAGTTGTTTTGGGCGGCAGAGTCAGTTGGATTCATCGAAATTGCTTTGGCCGATCTGACCGTGTCAGCAGTAGCTGTTGGGACGAGGAAATGAGATATATATAGCACGATGCATATTCATGACATGCAAATGAGAGTGAATCCTTATGATCTATTCTCTCTTTTGCTCAGATTTTTGAGGAAACAAATGAAATTGAAATTGCTTCGGCCGATCTGACGGTGTCAGCCATAGCTGTTGGGATGAGGGAATGACATATATATAGCACGATGCATATTCATGACATGCAAATGAAAGTGAATCCTTATGATTTATTCTCTTTTTTGCTCAGATTTTTGAGAACAAATAAAATTGAAATTGCTTTGGCCGATCTGACAGTGTCAGCGGTAGCTGTTGGGACGAAGAAATTATATGTATATAGCACGATGCATATTCATGACATGCAAATGAGAGTAATTCCTTATAATCTATTCTCTTTTTGCTCAGATTGTTGAGGAAACAAATGAAATTGAAATTGCTTTGGCCGATCTGACGGTGTCAGCAGTAGCTGTTGGGACGAGGAAATGAGATATATATATATAAATAGCACGATGCATATTCATGACATGCAAATGAGAGTGAATCCTTATAATCTATTCTCTTTTTTGCTCAGATTATTGAGGAAACAAGTGAAATCGAATTGCTTTGGCTGATCTGACAATGTCAGCAGTAGCTGTTGGGATTAGGGAATGATATACATATAGCACGATGCATATTCATGACATGCAAATGAGAGTGAATCCTTATAATCTATGCTCTTTTTTGCTCAGATTGTTGAGGAAACAAATAAAACAGTTTAATAACTTAATAATAATAACTAATTTTATAAAACTTTATAAATTAATAAATAATAATAATTTGATGTTATGATTACAAAATAATCTACAATTAAATGTTTTACCCTCATAATTTACAAAGCCTTTTTTTTATTTTTTAAGGGTAGTCCTTCTTACACTAGCAATTTTTCACTTTGTTTGAAAACTGACACCGGTCAAAATATGCATTGACCCAAGTCCAAGGAATTTTTGATCCACATCTACTCCCCCCCTCCCCCAAGGGGCTGATATTCAATGGGATTACCAGAGGTGTGAGTCAAACTTAATTTCTCAGAGAGAAAAGATGGTTACACCAAATGATTATTGATTACAACAAAAACCTATTTACTTAAATAATTATGTAAAATTAAGTTGGCCTGATGTTTCGATCCTAGCAGGATCTTCTTCAAAGGCTAAATGACAAGTAACAGAAGAGACAAAAACACGCACAGAATACAGACAGGTTAATGAGCATGGTGAACACAAAAGAGATAGATGTAAGGGGATTAGTAAACTATGTAAAATGAGGGCCTGACCTTTCGATCCTAGCAGTCCCTAAGTAAAAGGAAAGTTGGGATGGGGGTTTGGGTGCGGTGTTAGGGTTGGGGGTGGACCCTCTCACTCATTCACCATGACTCCACTCCAAATTGGTTTGGAAAGCCTGATTTTATTCCCCCTCCCCTCCCCACCATTCCTCTGACTTACACTTGTCCAGTTTCTTCGTGGCATCTTTCACGTTATTCACAAACTCGGGATCTTCCGAATTGTCCGCTTCCTTGTTGGCCACGGTCACGATTCTTCGGGCCTTGCGGGCGATGTTGCCCCCTTTGAGGACGATGTTCGCCGAATTCCTCTCTCTGATCGCCGAGGCGACCTCCTCGCTGTCCTGCTTAATGCTCTCCTCTGCGGAAGACAACAACAAAAAAAACAAAAACTTGATGTTTGGTTGTTTCCTCTCGACTAAAATCCAGACGGTGAAATATTTCTACTGATTACTTAAAATACTCTCTCGCTGGTGAAGATAAGTTTCAGATACATGGCAAACCTAATCTGTTAATTTAATCCACTAAAGGGGTACAGCACGAATAATGACATCCAATGTAAAAGTCAGGGATGAGCCTGGGGTAAAAAAAAATTGCGGTATAGGCTCCAGTTTGCATATGATACAGTGTGTTAGGATAAAAGTTTTGTCCCCGAGGTAGAAAAGAAAACACGAATATTCCGCTAATTCGCGGAAAAAGCTCATGCCTGAAAAGTACACGATTTAAGAACCCAACTACACTATTCACTCCAGCTTGCTTCGGCAACAAAATTTGTTTCGTGAGAATGGGAACCAAACTCCACAAATTAAAACAAGCCTAGTTAGAAAGCAGCCATAAATCGATGTGTATATAAGCCACAAATCATGGCTTGGGAATTTCCTATAAACAGGTATGTGAAGGGTTCACTCAAAAATACAGTTTTGTAAGATAGTGGCAAATGCTTACCGCAAAGTTGACTTCATTTAATTTACTATAAGTTTTATATTATAGCAATCTCTGAAAACACCTTGCAAAAAATATGATGTTTTGATGTTTAAGGTCAAAGTTCATGACCTCCTACCCTCTCACCTGACGCTTTGATGAACTCTACGGCATCTGTGGCTTCGTCCACCAGGCCGGTCAGACTGTCCACCTTCTCCTTGTACTTATCCCGCAATTTGTCAAAGTTTTCTGTAGCGGCCTGTGTGACCAGATAGCATAAACATCCATCAACGAACAATAACAAATTTAAATAAATCATTTACAAGTAATTTTTGTATTACTTTATTTTCACTTTATTAAAAGAATTATACAAATCCACATGATTTTCACACATAGCTGGTGCGTATTATTAATGTTTGTAGCACAAGGAAACAGTTTTTTTTTTGTAGCCAAAATGGTGCAACTGACATGTACAGCGCTTAA
Organism: Apostichopus parvimensis; assembly: GCA_000934455.1. Classification (NCBI taxonomy): domain Eukaryota; kingdom Metazoa; phylum Echinodermata; class Holothuroidea; order Aspidochirotida; family Stichopodidae; genus Apostichopus; species Apostichopus parvimensis. Next base: position 16,670 of record KN884661.1, read on the forward strand.
TTACAGCATAACTATGATTAATCCAAATGACAAATTTAACTCCAATTTTTTTTTTTTTAATGAAATCAGAATTAGAACTCTTGGGTATTAGAATATGGTCACATGGCACCATCAACAAGACACACATATTTTCCTTAGTTACTAGTTCATTTAACTCAATTTATACTAAATTAAGATCAAATTTAGCAATGATTTTGAAATTCATATCAGACTAGCCCTAGTGAAGGACATCTTGTATGAAAAACAAAATTAGAGCTATCTGGTTATTACAATACGGTCACCATCAACAAGAAACATATTTTCCTTAGTTACTAAGTTCATTTAACTCAATTTATACTAAAACAAGTTGCTGCTGTTGTAAACCTAAGTATTTGCCACTTTGATTTGTAAAAGTACAACAACTTCTCAAAGTAATGAAATATCACAAGAGAGTCGATCAAGACAAATTGTGCTTATATACATTGATTACCATAGCTGCTTGTGGTGATACTTACAGCATTGCCAGGGTTAATGAGGACAAGTTTACCAGCAAACACCAGCTGTGGAGTCATCTCAGCCACCTGTGAAAAAAGGATAATCAATGGTTTAATCGAGAGAATGAATTTGAATAAAAAAGAACAATCCGGGGGTGGGGGAAGCTCTTTTCGGTTAGTTTTTGGGCACTCGGAGGATTAAGCAACATTTAAACCATAAGCTATGTTCTTCAGTTTTCCATCGGGGGGGTAAGAAAGGGGGGGTAGAAAGTAAAGATGTAACAACAGAAAGCAAAAATAATTAATGCAGCCTACTACAATAATCTGTGAACACATTTTCATTTTGAATTGGATTTTAAAGGCAACCATATTTGGTTTCTAGATAAAATCATGATTATTTCTAATATTTATTAAAATTATGATCGTTATCTTATAGCGTACGTCATTGGCAGTTGCGTTGAGTTCTCCGACTACTTTCTTATCCGGGCAGCTGCCGGCCTCGGCGACCGACTTGGCGGTATCGGCCATCTGTTTGCCGTGTCTCAGGAAAATGGTCGCCTTACTTTCGTACGTCCGTTCACGGTTCGGTTCATCTGGGAACCAGAGAAAAACGTGAATACATTTGTAAGTTATCTTGACAGAGATTGTTACAGTGCTTACAATGTCAGTTTTAGTACAGTTTTAGCGTAGGAATATATGCACTGGCCGTAGGTCTATAAATAACCGACACGTTCCATAACGCAAAATTCATTAAGTTCTTGAGGTTTTAAGGAAGAAAGGGGCTCACATGGTTTCCAAATTGACAAAAGTACTTTGCAATGGCGATGGGGGGGGGGAGGCGGGTTCTCTCAGGGATAAGCCTGGGGTAAAAAAAAATCACGGAACTTTGCAAAAATTGCGGTATAGGCTCCAGTTTGCGTATGCTACAGTGTGTTAGGATAATATTTTTCGTCCCCGAGGTAGAAAAGAAATCACGGATATTCCGCGAATTCGCGGAAAAAGCTCATGCGTGTACTCTACTTGACTAGTTTTCCACTCAGTTCACGTTGCATCAGGATAAAATATCTAAACTTACCTGGTTTATATGTTTGCAAACACAAACTTCCCCCAACTCCCCACAACCACCGGGGGTAACCACATGGTCACCCACATGGAGTTCACATCCTGCCCTCCCCATTGGGGGCAGGATGGGTTCTTGTCATCATGCCCGCAATGGGAGGGCAGGATGTGAATTCGAAGTTGTAGCTAGTGGGGTGACAGGTAAGTAAATCAGAACAAATAGTGCCAAAATGTATTCTAGCAGAATCCACCTGGCTTTACATTTTTGAGATGATTCCTTTCAGCATTGACTTCCATTGATTTGCATAAATGTGAATACAATTTCACGAGTTTATTCTGTTAGATGCTCTATAGGAAGGGCCTCTGTTGTGTCCCCCAGACCAGTGGACTCTATTGGGAAGTTCAACAATTCAGTCTTTTGGTACAACCAAAGAAGTCTCAGTAAAAAGGTTTGAAACATCTCATTGTCCAATCATGGCCACAAATTAAGACACGAGAATTTATGACGGCGAGACTAACTACCCAGCACACACAGAAAATGTTATAGAACTGAAGTATCTTACTGAAGTACTGGAGTATCTATCTTACTCAACCTTTTATAAATAGCCCCCCCCCCCGCCCCAAGAAAGTTGAGAAACAGTTTAATGATACCTGCTGGTGCTTTGGCAGCCTTCTCTAAGTGGTTCAGGGGTCCAAGTGGGTCCATGAAAGTGTCAACAACCTAGATTGGAGAATAAAAACAAAGCAAACACTTATACAGAATTTTCGGTTGTTGCCTTACACTTTCTCTTTATCATTTATTGCACGGCTAAAAGATGGGCTTGCAGCTGAGATTTTCTTTACTGCCAAAACCGAATTGTTTAATTTGTAATAGATCGACAGCAAAGTCAAGGTTTGACAGTGTTTAAAGGCATTGAAGACTCGCGCATTATGAAACGTCTCATGCCGGTAATCTGAACAAGTTTCGAATGAGGTGTAACAGAAGTGTTAGACACCACCATCGATCCCAGAAAATACGCACACAACTTGCTACCGTCCATAATTAGACACTATTGCACAGTCAATACATGCAGCTACGGTCAATACCCACAACACAGTGTACATAGCAGCGATGGACATCTCAGCAAAGAGTTGTTATGGAACTCTCTGATCTCAGGTCCAGATAAAAGATAGCAAGGTATCACGTTTCATTACTGTCTGCATTTTGTAGCGACACGAATAAAAACTTCACTTGCAAGCAACGGAATGTTAACTTTTTCAGATGGCGGCTTGCGGTTTGCGGCGAGTCTTCAATGCCTTTAAGCCAATTAAGATAAACCTGGTTACTAGGATAGCTAAGATAGTATACCATGGGGGTGGGCTTGTACTCATGTGATACCACGGTGGGGTGGGGGGCACAGGGGGCCTTGTATTCACTTGCCATCTATGGTTCAGAGCCCAATTTGAGTGAATAATATCTTTGCTCATCCAAAATAACCTGAACTGAGAAATTCTTAAACTACAAAAATTAAAATTTTCAGTTAGACACCTTCGAGTGTTTTATAATATAATGAAAAAGCTGATGCACATAAACACAAATTCGATTCAAAAGTCAAACGTGACGTGTGCATAGCTCTGATTTTTTTCTTCTATAAGATGATGATATTAAAATGATTCATCGTCATACCTGCGTTGCTAGGGCTTTCTCTATCTTCTGTTGTAATTCCTGTAACTTCTGAGCCAACTGCTGTTTGATAGCCTGGGCCTCTGGTGAATTGCCCTATCATCAAAATATAAAATATGAAATATGGTTTACATTGAAGGACGCTCTGTTGCCATGATACAGCGCTCAACTGCAAATATTTTTTTCAGATAGCGTACGGTAGAATGGCTTTCTTCACACCTGTGTGATGACCTCTGCGAGTTGGCTAGCTGTCAGTCAAATCTGTCATTCGATTAACTTTTTTCTATAACTTGTGACACAAGAGAATAAAAATCATGAAACCACGATGGTGGGGTAATTTACAAATGATGATAGTTTCCACTCTCCTGTACATACACAATTACCTAAAGCTTAAAACAATTGGTAGCATGTTCTTACAAAGTTTTGGAACGTTTGAATCAGGAGGAAGTGGGGAATGACCTGAAGAGGTCATTGGGGGCGCCGTGAAGAAATGTGACTTATTGTTGTAAGCTATAAGCTAGGTAGACAGGAGTGTGTACAAACAGGTGACACTTTAAAAGGTGGATCACAGCGGGTGGTCGGTGATGTCATTTCGGCAAATGTTCCACGAAAGCTTGACTTTCTTATCGTAGGCCGAGAATTTCACGATTTTAGCTACTCGCTAAAGAATCCTCTGCTTGGGAAATCTACCGGCTAGAATAGCGTTCTCACTGGCATGTTCCTGAACTAAGAAACACACATAAGTTAGTGTGCAGGCTAATGAAGGCAGCCTAACAATATTTGCTGGTAATATGCAGTAATTAATACAGGGCCTAGCTATGTTGGATATTGAAACTATGAATATTATTTGACTGACGATAGTTCTTACTGGCATGTTCCTGAAACACAACACACATAAGTTAGTGTGCAGGATACTGAAGGCAGCCTAACAATATTTGCTGATAATAAGCAGTAATTTATACAGGGCCTAGCTATGTTGGATATGGACAACATGAAGATTAATTGACTGACGATAGTTAACCAACTTATCATGTTTCCTTATTCTTAATATCTAATGACAGGAAGTCTCCATTGCTTTTTTTGTTTTCTTTGGCAACATGCCAAAATCCACTGACATTTCAGCCAATAAATAGCCTGAGTTTCTAGGCCTGCTGTTGTGTAATAATTATATTCGATTTGTCCTTGTAAGTGATTCACTCTGAATGTTTCCTTAGTTGTCACTATTTCATTCGATTAGAATTTCACCAGTAATGAACTAAATATAATAACATATTATAAGAAAATATTATTTCCCCAAGTTTATAAATGATGCTTACAATATAAAGCTAAACAGAGATTTTTTTCGGGTTGTATTTTTTTACTTGTTGCCAGATGCAAAATTTGCTAAATTTAAAAAAAAAATCTAAATATGCACAATACAAACTGCTATCAGGATTTGTGACTTTTGACCTAAAGATGCCAAAACATTCCAGCAATTTTTCGAAACAATGAATTTTGCTCATCAGAATAGGACTTGAAGTAACTATAAAGATTATATTTAAATAAAAATAAAAATAAAAATAGTAATAAAAATCAAAATTAAATCAAAATCAAAATCAAAATATATTTATATATATTTGAATCAGGACTGACCATTCCCTTTCTGATCAGCGCATCTAACTGGCTATATAGAGCTTCCACGTCATCACAGAGGGCTTCCAACTCCTTCCTTTCTGGTCCACTCAAGCTCTGAGCCACTTTGCGTCCCTCTTTGACCAACCCCTTTATGGCTTCCCTACCTGAAATGAAGATAAGCAGAAAGCTGGTGTCATCTCACGAACAACGACGCAACCTCACTCAAAATTTTTTCTTTGTATTTTCCCTCGGCAGATAATTGTTGAGGATGGTGCCTATGTAATAATAACAGCTGTTTCCATAAACACTGCTAGCTCGACTCTTGATCTACGTAGTCAATACTGTGTAAACAATAACAGCTGTTCACTAAACACTGCTGGCTGGACTCTCTACTTAGTCAATATTCTGTAAACAATAACAGCTGTTTCCATAAACACTGCTAGCTCGACTCTCTACGTAGTCGATACAGCGTAAACAATAACAGCTGTTTCCATGAACACTACTGGCTGGACTCTCTATATAGTCAATACTGTGTAAACAATAACAGCTGTTTCCACAAACACTGCTGGCTGGACTCTCTACGTAGTCAATACTGTGTAAACAATAACAGCTGTTTCCATGAACACTGCTGGCTGGACTCTCTACGTAGTCAATACTGTGTAAACAATTATAAAAGCTGTTTACACAAACACTGCTGACTCGACTCTCTAGGTAGTCAATACTGTGTAAATACACAAACACTGCTGACTCGACTCTCTAGGTAGTCAATACTGTGTAAACAATAACAGCTGTTTCCATAAACACTGCTGGCTGGACTCTCTACGTAGTCAATACTGTGTAAACAATAACAGCTGTTTCCATAAACACTGCTGGCTGGAATCTCTAAGTAGTCAATACTGTGTAAATAATAATAGCTGTTTCCATAAACACTGCTGGCTGGACTCTCTATGTAGTCAATACTGTGTAAATAATAATAGCTGTTTCCATGCATAAACACTGCTGGCTCGATTCTCTACGTAGTCAATACTGTGTAAACAATAACAGCTGTTTCCATAAACAATGCTGGCTGAACTCTCTACGTAGTCAATACTGTGTAAACAATAACAGCTGTTTATATAAACACTGCTAGCTCGACTCTCTACGTAGTCATTACTGTGTAAACAATAACAGCTGTTTCCATAAACAATGCTGGCTGAACTCTCTACGTAGTCAATACTGTGTAAACAATAACAGCTGTTTCCATAAACATCGCTGGCTGGACTCTCTACGTAGTCAATACTGTGTAAACAATAACAGCTGTTTCCATAAACATTGCTGGCTGGACTCTCTACATAGTCAATACTGTGTAAACAATAACAGCTGTTCCATAAACACTCCTTTATAGTAACAATATAGACAAACCTTGTTTGAATACCAAACTTCCTGTATACTCATTACAAATCATTAATAATTACAACGATATTTCCATAGTTACCATATCCTTCCCACATTGATATTACCTCGTAACTACTGAAATGTATCTCTCTCGACTATTCATTAATTGTTGGCGACTAGGATATACACTAACCTACTCCTTTGTCGTTGATAAGTGGGTTAGCCAACCAAGCCTGGGCCTGTTCCATCTTGCCAGTCAGGGTGCTGGCAGGTTTCCCCGTGCCGTTGCGGACGGCATCTTGAACCGCCATATCAACCAACTTCTGGAGCGCTACTAGTTTAGCATTGATAGCGTTACTTAACTGTTGGGCCTCGGGAGTATTGCCCTAAAAAAAGATCAAGCAAGGAAGCATAAGGAATTACAGATTTTCGTTTGCTAACATAAAAACGATATTCTAACATTTGCTACAAGATTTTTTCAGGTTATGGACATATATTTTTTTATTCAAGAGATCGACGAGGGTCTTTGTTTTGCCCAGTGTTTACAGACTCGGGTGTGGCTTCCAATGATTAAGCTCGGCTGAGTAGCTGAATCCGGACTCAGGAACAAGTGTGAAAGTCTGGGACTCGGACATTCAGGACTTGAGAATTTTGCATCGAACATGTACAAGGGTTTTGACATGGACCGTCACTTAATTGGTTTCCATGGTTATGTAAACCCACGATATGCTAATTGTGAATTATAACATGTACAAGGGTTGTGACATGGACCATCACTTAATTGGTTTCCATGGTTATGTAAACCCACGATATGCTAATTGTGAATTATAACATGTACAAGGGTTGTGACATGGACCATCCTTTAATTAGTTTCCATGAACATGGTGATGTAACCCAAGATATGCTAATTGTGAATTATCATAAGGTTGCAGCTTTAGTACTCACTCTGTTGAATAGCTACTCAGCTATGGATAGAACTGACAGGAATCACAGAATGGATCCAACAGGAATCAAAAAGTAACCTCACTATAGCAAATCTCAACAACTGACATATTTTATTGACCTATTTAAGCTACTGCTCTTGTTTATAAAGGCTGCAAGCAGCTTGTCTTTACAGGAACCTTTATTCTTTTGATTATTTTTGATGATTTTTTGTTGATTTTATGAAAGTTCAGGGATGTGACATTGAACATCACTAAACTTGTTTCCATGGTGACCAATTACTAGATGAGAAAATATATGTTTTCTACATGTCCACTGTAAAGAAAAGGAAGAAGATTATTTTGGACTGGCTGTTCAGGGTAACAAGTCTCATGTCAAACCACACCATCTCAGGAGCGATATTGTCCCCGCTCAGCCCCCGACAACCGTAAACTTTCCTCGTTTTCCTTTTAATGAAAGAACAAAGCCCTTACCAATCCTTTGGCCCTAAGTTCGGCCAGCCGGTCGGTCATCTGCGTCAACTCGTCCACCGCTCCACGGATGTTTCTCGCGTAGGGTTCGTTGACACGATCGGCCACCTTTCGAGAGTCCGCTAGGATCTGTCTGAGGGCACTCTCGCCTAGAATATCAAACCAAGGATGGAGAGTACTTTGAATACAATAAAGCCACTTTCAAAATGGGTTCAAAAATGTTCCAGTTTTGAATCACTCTAATTTGCTGTCAGAGCCAATCAACTATATACATGCAACTTTTTAAAGGGTACTTTTTAGAAACATTACTGACATGATGATCATTGTAAAAAGGTTGTAAAAAATATTGGCTAGAGAATTTCAGAAGCATAGATCAAAACTTGTCCGATTTTGCTTCCTTGCGGTGAAGTTGTTATAAGGGTGGGTGGTTTCTGAAGTCTTAGATCATCAGTGGGAAAGACCAGATACCTAAAAGATGATGTAAACATATGTCTGTTAAAAAAAAAAAATTAATTCCACCAAAATCTCACCTGGGAAGAGTAGGTAAAAAAAAAAAAATGTCGGACACACAGATTGCTGTACAGTATAAGTTTATTTTAGACCATTTGATGCATATTTGGCAATTCAACAGACACTAATTGTAAACACATCTATATCTCCCAGTTTTAAAATTCACTGACATGGAATAATTTAGCTTTCAGATATTTTGTGTAGCGGTTTTGAAGGCTCCGAATTTCGTTGGTCACAGAATGGTATGGTTCCTTTGTAAAACTTTGCCAAACATCATCCCACTTGTTTATATAGTAATCTGAACATTTTGCATAGCAGTTTGCAATGCGATACCCAATAAATTATTCCATGTTCAGGGGAATCTAATTACTGTGTTTATGTTTTTTATTTTGTATTTATTTTTGTCTCAATATGTTACAATCATTATTTCTTTCTCTTTTCCTTGGGAGTGCATGTGTGTGTAGGGGGGGGGGGGTTGGGATTTGTTTTGTCTTTTGATATATTTTCCTTTACATAGGGAGTGGCACTACTCGTTATGCCTTGCAAAGGTTTTCTAGGCCACTTCCTTCCTCTTTCTATTAACATTTATGTTAATTTATGTTTTATGTTAATTTATGTTAATGTTCCTTTAATCCTCTCTTTGTCCCTCCACTGTTTATCTCCTACCTCTCCTCTTTCCCTGTTGCTTTCTTCTCTCCATCCCTTGTCTACTAATCCCCTTTAATCTATCTCATTGTGTTCACCGTGCTCATTAACCTGTCTGTATTCTGTGCGTGTTTTTGTCCCTTCTGTTACTGTTACTTGTCATTTAGCCTCTGAAGAAGATCCTGCTAGGATCGAAACGTCAGGCCAACTTTAATACTTTTACACATTCTATTACACAGGCTCTCTAGTGGATAAGCAGTTTGCTAACAGTTGTATTTTATTTTGATTTTAACATTTATGTTTGGTAACTATTTACTGTTAAACCTGTATTGAGGAAAAAAACTAATAAATGAAATGAAATGAAATGAATGTGATTATATTTTGTCTGAGTGACACGGTTAACAACCCACCTCAGACACACCTGTCCACTGTAATTATAATAGGGTTACCGCAATTTCTCGGACATAAAAACAAAATTTACTAGACCATTTCTAAGACTGTGCTATGTGTCAATTTGAGAAATATCATGGCCTTTTGACATAGTACATGAAATTTAGACAACTTCTCAGGAAGTTGAAAAAAGAAGAACAAGAAATAAAATAAATTGATAAAATAAAGACTCCAATGGAAACGATTTCATTTTGCCATGACTTTTCTCCGATTTTTGACACTCTCTTCTGCAAAGTTTTCCAGAGGTTTCCACGTTTTTGTCCACGACTGTAGGAATTTTTGACGAATGACGTGATAATCTTAGCGCTCACGAGTGTACAAGGTCATATGAGACTGTGGAGGGAAGGGGAGCCGTCAATCGAGTAAGTCGGTACCATCCCCTTGGTTTTCACATTATCGTCCCTTTAATAATATGATAGATAATACACTCTCTTCCCACACAGAGAGTCAAAGCATCACATACTCTCCATCGGCCAATTAGGAACCAGGAAACAAAACTAGTAAACTAAACGGACTGTATCGAGAAAATATTTGAAACCATTCTAAAAAAACAAAGCCACACTATATGCTCTCTTCACTATTCGTTTAAGTTTGATAATAACTTTCCACGCTCTATGGTTTCCTCTTTCTAAGTCGAGATCACTTCAAAGTTGTTTGCATTTGCTATGGAGAAAAAAAAAGGCTGTGCCATGAGAACAATTGGCTTGTACTTTTGCTTCCATTCTGAAGTACCCAGGCAAAGCGAGGGAGAAAAAATTTGGATGGACCAGAAGAGCGGACGAGATAAAAGTTAAGAACAAACCTGAAATATTCCACTCTAAAAACATTGCAAAATTACAGGTCACTCTTCGCTATAGTCGAGACTTCTCTATGACATCATATTATACATGAATATTCATATGATGTTTATCAGCAACAGCCAGTTGGGACAATTTCCTAACGCTATTAAATACGTCTCTAAACTGTACTCCCCATGTTATGCTTCTAAGCACTAGTATTGACAGTACAAACAGTTCCTAACCTTGATCTGATAGAATCATGAATACTGCTCATACTGCTCATACTGACAGTACAAGTGCTTTGAAGCAGGACATGACAGTGCAGTATAGAAAAAATTGTCCCAACTGGGTGATAGAAGAATGATAGATATGAATATGCATGTTGCATGATTTGTCATATAGAAGCAGACAGTTGGGACAATTTCCTAATGATAATACCACTCTATACTGTCCTCCCATATCATGCTCTCAAAGCACTGATATTGACAGTACAAACAGTTCCTAACCTTGATCTGATAGAAACATGATATTCATACTGCTCATACTGCCCTACGAGTGCTCTGAAGCAGGACATGACACTACAGTATAGATCAAATTGTCCCACCTGGGTGATTTCAAACAGTCAGTTGGGACAATTTCCTAATGATAATACCTCCCTAAACTGTACTCCAAATCATGCTTCAATGCACTGGTATTGTCAGTACAAACAGTTCCTAACTTGTTATCTGATAGAAACATGATATTCATACTGCTCGTACTGACAATACGAGTGCTCTGAAGCAGGACATGACACTACAGTATAGAAAAAATTGTCCCAACTGGGTGATAGAAGAATGATTGATATGAATATGCATGTTGATGAATTTGATATGAATAGGCATGTTGCATGATTTGTCATATAGAAGCAGCCAGTTGGGATAATTTCCTAATGCTAATACCTCTCTAAACTGCACTCCAATATCATGCTCTTAAAGCACTGAGTATTGACAGTACAAACAGTTCCTAACCTTGATCTGATAAAATCATGAATATTCATAATGCTCGTACTGCTCGTACTGACAGTACGAGTGCTCTGAAGCGGGACACACTACAATATAGAAAAAAAAAATTGTCCCAGTCGGGGGAAGTCAGGAAACACAATTCAACATTTGAATCCGGCTTGATTATCATTTATGATCGACAATAGTGACCCGCCTCCACTCAGATCATGGTGGGTCGGAGAGTGGGGGATGGGAAGGGCGATGGGGGCCGAGGTCATGGTCTTAGCTCGATCAATTGAAATTTTATTTTATGAGAAAAAGTCTTCCAAATTTGGTAAAAAAATGCTGGCCTACCCCAAAAATATTTATACTACTTCAAGGTCATATTTCATTACAAAAAAAAAAAAAATTTTTTTTTTTAAATTGTGACCTACCGATGCCCCCTGGGGCTGCATTTGGATCTGACAGCCACTCCTGGGCCCTGTTCATCTGGCTGGCGATGTTGTCCTGGGCTTTCTTCAGGACAGTGATGTCGTCCATGGCCCAGTCGTCCTCGTCGTAGGTGGTGAGCTGAAGGACCCGCATGATCTCACGGATGTCGTAGCACATCTTCTTGATCACGTAGTTACGGTTCTCGTGGGCTTCCTTCAGACCGGCGCCGCCTAAGAGAAACGACAACACGGTTTACGAGACAACGTCGAACGAAGGGCTTGTCGTCGAGAGCGACGGAACCTAGCGTCTGGACCGGGCAATATAGAGTGTCTATATGATCACATTCGTAATTATTGGACCAGGGATCCTTCTGAAGTCAAACTAATCATGTTTCAACTTGTGCTTTTCTAAAGCATGTTTTTTTTTGCTCTCAACCAAACTGTTCATGGGGCAAAACCTTGGACTAGTCAATTTACCCAGTGCGTGCGTCTGTATGCAAGTTCAATCTGAGACTATACAATGTTAACCCTGACTAATGACCTGAAGTAAGGCAAACTGCCCACACTGTCTGACTGTGGAATCTGAGACCCTACAATGTTAACCCTGACTAATGACCTTAAGTAAGGCAAACTGCCCACACTGACTGACTGTGGAATATGAGACCCTACAATGTTAACCCTGACTAATGACCATAAGTAAGGCAAACTGCCCACACTGTCTGACTGTGGAATCTGAGACCCTACAATGTTAACCCTGACTAATGACCTGAAGTAAAACTGCCCACACTGACTGACTATGGAATTTTGTTTCGTTTATTCCAGTATAAATTGCATAAAATACAGTTCATAAATAGGAAAATGGTGAGTATAATAAATAAAATAAATAAAATGTTATGTGCACTCATAAAATGTATAAAAGTTGGGAAACAGTAACCCAATTAGGGAATAAAAATTGTGGAAACTATACAAATTACATCAAATCAAGTCATTTAAAGTGTCATGTTGAATAAAAAATTGATGCTCTGTATACAAACGAGTTTCTGAAAACTTGCACTCTATATTTTGGTGTCAATGCACGATTCCTGAGATTATAGCTAGTGTGTCGACACAGTGATTTCAGTGAATCTGAGACCCTACAATGTTTTACCCTGACTAAATGACCTTCAAAAGTAAGGCCAACTGCCCACACTGACTGACTGTATAATCTGAGACCCTACAATGTTAACCCTGACTAAATGACCTGAAGTAAGGCAAACAACCCACACTGACTGACTGTATAATCTGAGACCCTACAATGTTAACCCTGATTAATGACCTGAAGTAAGGCAAACTGCCCACACTGACTAACTGTATAATCTGAGAACCTACAATGCTAACCTTGGCTGATAGTGGTCACTGTGATCTTGATGGCTGACACTAGTAAGGGTACCATACTCTTTACACTGTCAAGATGTTTCTCTAGGAGTTCTCTGTGGATCTGGAAGGTAAGCTCCTTAGCACGAGCAGACACCATGTTGGCCATCGCAGTCATACCGGGAGTCAGGTTCTGAAACATTTATAACAGAAAGACATGGTATAGACCGACTGGTGAATCCGGTCGGGGAGGTAGGAGAAGTGGAATAGACCGGTTGGTGAATCCGGTCGGGGAGGTAGAAGAAGTGGAATAGACCAGTTGGTGAATCCGGTCTGGGAGGTAGGAGAAGTGGAATAGACCAGCTGGTGACCCGGTCGAAAAGGTAGGAGAAGTGGAATAGACCAGCTGGTGACCCGGTCGAAAAGGTAGGAGAAGTGGAATAAAACGGCTGGTGAATCTAGTCGGGGAGGTAGGAGAAGTGGAATAGACCAGTTGGTGAATCCGATCAGGGAGGTAACAGGGGAATTACCCCACCATATTACCCCACCAATTTCTCCAGAATCTATCACAGAGGGGATAAGTTGGTGGAGAGGTAAGTGGTTGAACCTTAATTAATTGGAATGGGGTGGATGGGTGAGTCACAGGGAATTATTAATCCCAACATAAACAATCCTGAATTTTTTTCATGTTAAGGATGTATGGAGAAAGAGGTAAGGTACTTAACTCAGAAGCATGGAAAGGAGGTGGGGAGGGGTGGAGGGATGGTATGGAGGGGTGGAGGGATGGTATGGAGGGGTGGAGGGATGGTGGGGAGGGGTAGAGGGATGGGGTTGGGAACAGCATGTGACTATGATCTGTCTTGAATAACCATTACTATGATGTAACAGGCAAAGTATATTCGGTACCTCAGTGGGAATGTGCTGTTTTGAAGCACCATTAAATATATGTCATTCAGTTACTGTACCTAACAATACCTCTATGGCAACCCCTCATATAAAGTGTAGGGACTTTGATCAAATCCTACAGGTCCCAATGTGACTGTTTACAATTGTTTTTGTTTGAAACATCATAACCAAAATACAAAATGACTGGTTGGCCACAGCTGTGAGCAGGCCTCTACAGCCAACGTCTCTTTAATGGATGAAGGAATCTCGTATTAGAAAATTATAGTAATAAAATATTAATAAAATAGTACTTATATAGCGCGTTATATTAATCAATTATATATAGGAAACATCAAATCCATCCTTCCAAACCACATCTTTACCCCCTACAGTAAAATCCTCAAGTCCTTTTTTCGAAAAACAAACTAGAACACCCTTTGCTGATCGGTTCTAGGAATCTGCAGGGACGCAAACAACGTTCGCCGTCGACACGACACGACGTGGGTTTGACTTCCTTTAGACCGTGGTTTAGATTACAATGGAGACGGTTCAAACCATAAGCTAAAGGAAGGACGTAATTCAAAAAATGTATACCGCTGCAATCCGAGTCGCAGCTATCAGACTTTGGCTGGTACTGTGCAAGAAGTAATTACACACCTCAATACAAATTTAAAACTTGTCAAGGTCTCAAAAACTACAAACTATTTAGGCTATATTCATACTGTCAGAGAGCAGTAAAACTGCTGTGGCCATTGAAAATGTAACTTTAAAAGGTGGTTTACATAATCGGTGTACGTTACATTTAGGTTAAAAGTACGACCATTTTCAGGGCGAATTCAGGGCTTTTGCTTTCATAGCCAGTTAATACTAAGCTTACAAAAAAAAAAAAAAACGAATTAGCTTTCATATTTAAATGACACACATTTAGAGTTATTAGTTTAAGTACTGAACTTGGTTTCATTTTTTTCTTGTACATTTTTAAATATAGATATAGTTCTATATCAACTTGCCTGTTCTGTTTTTATATAAAAGAGTCCCATTTGCCCATTTTCAAAATGGCTGAACAAAGTCCATGGGCCTCCTTAGCTTTGAGGGCAGGGTTTGAGCATGAGGGCAGGGTTGGAACATGAGAGCAGGGTTTGAAGAACATGAGGGCAGGGTTTAAACCTGACGGCAGGGTTTGAACAAGATGGCAGGGTTTGGACATGAGGACAGGGTTTGAAGAACATGAGGGCATGGTTTGAAGAACATGAGGGCAGGGTTTAAACCCGAGGGCAGGGTTTGAACAAGATGGCAGGGTTTGAACAAGATGGCAGGGTTTGAACATGAGGGCAGGGTTTGACAATGCGGGCAGGGTTTGAACATGATGGTAGGGTTTGAACATGAGGGCAGGGTTTGAACACATGATGGCAGGGTTTGAACATGAGGGCAGGGTTTCAACAAGATGGCAGGATTGAACATAAGGGCAGGGCTCGAACATGAGGGCAGTGTTTGAAGAACATGAGGGCAGGGTTTGAACATGAGGGCAGGATTTGAAGAACATGAGGGCAGGGTTTGAAGAACATGAGGGCAGGGTTTAAACATGAGGGCAAGGTTTAAACATGATGGCATGGTTTAAACATGAGGGCAGGGTATTAACAGGATGGCAGGGATGGCAGGGATGGCAGAGATGGAGGATCGTTTTGGGGGGGGGTGGTGGTGAACAGGGATAAGGTACAGTATTTTCTGACAAGGTACTGTACAGCATGTGATAGTATAGGCATCACACAAGACCCCCATGGCAATTATTTTGATTCATGTTTCATAACACAATGCTCGCCATACTGTACCAAGACATTTTTGGCAACGTTTTAATAGTCTGCGCTGAGGGGACTGCAGCATCGTTGCAGCCAGGCTTTGGAGGACATAATCAGGCTTTGGAGGACATAATCAGGCTTTGGAGGACATAATCTTTTGTGCTCTGCAGTTTCACACACAATAGGCACAGCGTATTGTTTCGACACCGTGCTCTAATTTTTGCAATCATGTGGGTTCAGCAAAAAACGTGGGTTCCACAAAAACGTAGTGCCATCAAGAGGCAGGCACAGTCACGGCACCGTACAGTACATGTGCTATTACCCTGTTCAGTTAATTTCCCGGCTTTAAACAAATCTAAATGACTACATGCCTCATGCCAAATGAGCCCGGACATCTTAATCCAACAAATGCAAACGTTTTGGGATTTCCTTGTTTTTATTTCAAACAGGAAACTTGATCAGTAGAGAATAATCAAGTGCCAGAGAGGAAGGAAAAACAACTATGCAGAAATGGAAAAAAAAAACAAAAAAAAACCTAATTACATTTGGACTGAAGAATGTTCTGCGTTTTGTATCCAAAGTTAAGGAGCATGTTATTTCCTTCTTGGAGCATTTCTGATCCTAAGGTCATTAGGGTTAGGGGTAGGGGATTAGGTGATTAGGGTTAGGGGATTAGGGTTAGGGGATTAGGGTTAGGGGATTAGGGTTAGGGGATTAGGGTTAGGGGATTAGGTTTAGGAGGAGAGGGTAAGGGTGTTAGGGAAATGTAACAAGTAGATAGTACAAGAATAACGTTCCTTAATTTGAACCAGTTCAATCACTAAATCTCAGCAGAGTTTTGGTTGTTTAGTTACTGCATGGATTTCACGAGCCCTTCCTCATCCAAATATAGCCCTGACTTATACTAGAAAGTGAAAACATGATGACACTCATATTTTTCAAGTACTTTTTTACTAAGTCTGTCACCCACAAAAGTAATTTTTGCACAATGAGATTCAAATTATAGCCCTGAAAAATACTAGAGAGTGAAAATTTCAAGAAGTTTTTTATGACATTTTTCTCAATGAAATTCAAATTGCTCTCCTCCCCCCCCCTCCAAAAAAAATTACAACTCAGAAAATAATAAACAGTATAACACATTTTGAATGTATGTCATTTAATTTTGTGGCATATATATGCTGTATGCTAGATATATGCTATTTGCATGTTATATGTATGCTATACGTATGTTATACGTATGCTATATATGTATACTATATGCATGCTATCGTGTGCTATAAGTATCCTATATGTATGCTATACGTATGCTATATGCATGCTAAATATATGCTGTATGTATGATATGTAAGCTTTAAGTATGCTATATGGCATTCATAAATGATAATCATTCTAAGTTAGTAGTTGCATTGTATCATCTATGTCTGTCAATTTTATGAACAATTAAAATTATTTGTGCCAGTAAAAAGAAGAATGCAAAATTTGATCAAAATGATTCATGCTAGTCAAAAATGTACTTTTTTTTGTGTTTAAAGTAAAAATAAAGCTTCAAACGCCTGCTGACTCCACTAAGCTGTAATTCTACCGCTCTTTAAACCTTTTTTTTTTTAAATTTATAGTATTAACACCACGGAAGTCACAAATTCTACTGGGCCAAAATGGCGGCATTATACCTGCCCCCTCAGCGTAATTTTTTTCCTAGGAGGGTTAGGGGCAATTATCATATGTAGGCGTATCCAGACCCTCGCGCATGCGTGTTACTCCTAAAAAGTTTATAGCTAGTAGTAGTAGTCGTACATACAGTGTGTGCGACGCGATTCACGTTTTGCACACATGTATACGTATATGCGTTCGTGCAACAATGGAGACCTGTTCGACTGACAATCCTTGCGCCAATCTTCAGCTGGTATCTCGCCCTAGATTAGAGGTTAAGTTACTCGATACAATTGCATATAATAAAGTAATCCTCTCACCCCGATTTTAGACACAATGTACGGATTTCATCTGTCGTCATCATTGTGCGCGACGGACATTAATTTAATGGTTTGGTTAATGTTAATCTGCTAGCCTACATTACATGTATTTCTAGCTTCACGGTAAACTTTAATGTTACGGTAAACTTTAAAATTATATACATGGTACTAATATAGTAGGCCTACATACAAACTTAAGCCTGCTTTTATGAACTTTCAGTCATTCGATACTTTATCTGCTTTGCAACATTGTTTAATTGTACAAGTGAAAAATAATTATGTGATGATATTGAGGGTGACGAAGTGACGATTTGATCGCGCTTTAATTTGTATTTTTTTCACTTATTTTCTTCAATTCTCACTTGGTAATCCTTAGCCAAAAAGCAAACTGCATTACGTGTAAAACTGTACAGCGGAGATCAGCTATTGCTTTGTACAGCGTACATACTGCCCACGTACACCCGGGCCCACACATGTGTATTACAGCGATCGATGAGTAACGCGTGTCTATGAGTAACACGCATGCGCGAGGGTTTGGATACGCCTATATATGATAATTGCCCCTAACCCTCCTAGGAAAAAAAATTACGCGTCCCCTCATGACCTTAGCCAATCAGTGACCAGCAGAGACTGGTTGCTAGGGCGACTAGTGCTAAACAGGTGATACCAGTTCACTTTATATAGGTCACACGGTAGTGCCAGAGCGCTAATAGTGCGAGGACACAGGTAAGCGAGGAGAATCAAATATGCATGGAAAATTTCAGATATTTTCTCTCTTAAAACAGACTGGACTAATCTAGCTAATTAATGAAATTCTGATAAGATCAGGTAGTATAGCAAATTGACCAAACTAGACTCAAAGGCTTTTTGTTTGAAAAGAGGCAGGCCTAGAATTTAACAGTTTCAGCCCCCTTACTTTTAATAACGAATACCAATTGATGCTAGACAAATCTATAGGCAAAAATCAAATTATCACTGGCCTTTCTCTGATTGACATACATCAGTTGGCTAATTTGGCTAAATTGTACTGGCTAATGGGAGCAGCCCATTAATATTTGCTAATTAATATTACTAATAATTAGTAATACAGGGTCTATGTGGAGAACAGAAAATCATACTGATTCTTTAACTGATGAGGTTGACCAAGTGTTAAGTTCTTATTAATGTCAACTGGCAAAAAAATTGCCAGTGCCTTTCTTTTCTACCGGCAAGTGGCCAAATCTACTGGAAATTTATGGTGGATGCGTCAGATAGATATGCCACCAAAATTTCAAGGTCTTAAAGGGTGTGAAGACTCGCGCAAAAAGAAACGTTTAATGCCGGTAGTTTGACCTAGTTTCGAATGAGGTGTAACAGAAGTGTTAGACACCACCATCGATCCCAGAAAATACACACACAGCTTGCTACCATCGGTAATTAGACACTAGCGTACAGTCAGTACATGCAGCTACGGTCAATACCCACAGCACAGTGTGCAAACGATACAGCGATGGACATCTCAGGTCCAGCTAAAGATAACAAGGTATCATGTTTCATTACTGTCTGCATTCTGTAGCGACAAGCAGAAAACTTCACCTGCAAGCAATGGAAAGTTAACTTTTTCAGACATGGCACGCGGTTTGGGGCGAGTCTTCAATGCCTTTAAGAGGTGAGACTAACCTTGACAAACGTCACTAAATCTTGCATGCCTTCGATGACCTCAGCGACAACTATGTAATCCAGAACACCTTGGCAATGCTTGAGAATCTTACGAACTTCGGCTTGGTCGAAAACCAGAAGCAACTGAGCAGTTCCGCCCAAGATACCTGTCAAAATTGGAAGAGGAGGGAAATTTGGTTAACAATACTTAAAAAAAAAAAGTTAAAGATGAAAAAACTGCAGTCAAAGGTCATAGGTCAAAATGAGAGATTTGACCTTTAAAGTTTCTCTGATTGAGGATATTGTGATGCATGATGTAAATAGTATGAAACCAAAAATACTACAGTATTGGTGTGTTAGCATATATAGACAGTACTACTACTCACCTGAAATGGTATACATGTGTTAGCATATAGTAGATAGTACTACTACTCACCTGAAATGGTATTGGTATGTTAGCATATAGTAGCAGATAGTACTACTACTCACCTGAAATGGTATTCATAAGTTAGCATATAGTAGTAGATAGTACTACTACTCACCTGAAATAGTATTCATATGTTTATAGCATGGTAGTAGACACTACTCCGACTCCTCTGAGATGGTATCCATATGTTAGTAGCATGTGGTAGTATACTACTACTCACCTTCATATATCTGCATGTAAGCATATATAGTAGTAGATAGTACTCCTACTCACCACCTTCATAGATATTGTATGTAAGCATATAGTAGACTGTAGTAGACTACTTAAGTACTGGTACAGTGATCATGCTTAGATCCTTATAGTCATACCAATACCGGGAGGGCGTCTACTTGTACTTGGTACTATCGTACAGTGATCATGCTTAGATCCTCACATTGTACAAGATATGTACTCGTAAACTGTACCCAGGGGAATTCTAATTTAATACTTGGTACTCAAGCCAGCTGTTGTACAAGTCCATCTACTGCACTACTGTACCACCAAGTGTTATTTAAGCATGATGATGATGAAGTTCTATTTTACACAGCACAGAAATCCCCCTCTCCCTCACTCCCCCCCCCCCTGCACTAAGAAAAAGAACTCAATCCAGAACTGGCTGTATTCAAAGATGACGATACAGTACATATATATATTTCAATACCACTTCACTTTTTCTGATCTACCACGCCTATAAAACAAACTAGTGGACTTGCTTTAGCACCAAGCCCACCCCTTTCTCTCCCCTCCCCTCCCCCCACCCCTCCATGCACCCCTCCTGGCAAACACCCCCCACAAATCCCCATTCAGATCTTTTGAACACTTCACAGCTCAGTAGGCTAATATAACGAAAGCGAGGGAGAAAGCCTACAAATTTCGAACCTCTTGAACCCTCGATTAAAGTCTTCCTGGCGGAGACGGAGTAAGGGTCATCTCGGAGCATGAGGCTGGCCTGAAGTAGCCCGTTGGAGGCCTCCTCGACCTTGTTCAGAGCCGGTGGCATGTCTTGCTTCAGGACGGTGTCCTTGGAGGAGTTGGTGGTCTCCCTGCCCACCCGGACCAGGTTCTGGACCGCGGCGCTGACCACGGCGATCTGCTGGGAGAGGTCCGGCATGGCGCTGCCATCCTCTGACGCTTCGTGGAGGATGACCAACTCGGAGACCTATGTGATCGAAAGTTACGAGAAATGATAAAAATATTCCACACGAATGACAGGAATTAATCGATCGACTGATCGTTCGAATGAATTTTGCAAGAAGAGTATATGTATGCATGCAGGTTCTCTAGACCTTGCATGATTGGAATTTACATAAATGATTGGAATCAATTGATGAATCGATCAAATAAAACTGTGGCACAGAGGACGACCAGCTCTAAAACACTGAATAATCGCAATTTACACACAAGTAATCAAAATTTACACCGATCACTGAAAATCGATCGCAAAAATTGAATGATGAGGACCATGCAGCTCTCAAATTTCTTGAATTTTGAAATTTACAAAAATAATTGAACATTTTACTCGACTCAAATCGATCGATCATTTGGTCGCATAAAAACTGCATGAGGGATGACCATGCAGTTTCTAAACCTTGCATGACTGAAATTTATACAAAATGATTGGGATTTACAAAAATAATTGAAATCAATTAATCAATTGATAAAATTTAAAAAAAAAAACGGTGCAGTGGGCGACCAGCTCTATAAAACTTGAATGATCGAAATTCTTCCCACAAATGACTGTAATTTATCGATCACTTGGTATGTGAATTTTGCATTAATGTAATTTTTTTTTAAATAATATATGAATGCATAATTCAGGGATGAGCCTGGGGTAAGAACAAAATCATGGAACTTTGCAAAAATTGCGGTATAGGCTCCAGTTTGCGTATGCTATAGTGGGTTAGGATAATAGTTTTGTCCCCGAGGTAGAAAAGAATTCACGGATATTCCGCGAATTCGCGGAAATAGCTCATGCTTGATAATTTGAAAGTATTGGATTTGTACTGTAGTTCATTTCTGCTATCTGGAGTGTATCATAAAAAATAGTACCGAAATTCGGTCGGAAAAAAACGGTTTCGGTACTAAAACCGGTTTACCGTGCAAGCCTAAGTGTATGTACAGTGCAGCTCACCCGGTCATTCATCCTTGCACACTAGGCTATGGAATGTTTCACAATACGTGTCACACTGTACATACAGTACACTCCGCCATATTGTTAACTGTACAGATATATACATCTCACACCACAGCGTGAACAGTATATATTTTACCACTTTGTCCAATACAATGATCACACAGCCCACAGATGATCATACACTGTACAGTATATAAGATGTATCTGTCATAAGTATGCCCAGAATGCTGGCCACATATGTCTACCCTGGAGATAGTCACAATTTAAAGTCCACTCACATTATGAGAGAAGTGTAATAAGAGAGTTACTGTACACGCCTGGGGCTAATTAACTTATAGGTTACAATTAAGTGATGTTTTTGTTTCCACAGGTCAAGTACCCCTTGGCTCATGCAGAAGGTTCTACAGTAGGTGCACATAAATATACAGTAGGTGCAGACAAACAGTAGGTGTACACATACAGTAGGTGCACATAGGTACATATATGTATACAGTAGGTGCACATACTACATAGGTGTACACATATACAGTATGTGCAAATAGGTGCACACATATACAGTAGGTGCACATCATTGCACACATATATACAGTATGTACAGTAGGTGCACACAGGTGCACATACAGTAGGTGCAGACATACAGTAGGTGCACATAGGTGCACATGTACAGTAGGTGCACATACAGTAGGTGTACATATACAGTAGGTGCACATAGGTGCACATATATACAGTAGGTGCACACATACTGTATACAGTAGGTGCACATAGGTGCACATATACAGTAGGTGCACATACAGTAGGTGCACACATATACAGTAGGTGCACATAGGTGCACAC
>KN884661.1:51333-85980 GCA_000934455.1 Apostichopus parvimensis
AAAATAGTGGCCGAATACAACATGCAACGTATACGGAGGATTAAATAGCAGCAATCACAACAAAACATGATTAACATCTTTTACAGATGGAAGACTTGTTACCTTTTCTTCTTTTTACCTTCTATTTTTTGTTTTGTAGCAACGCACAACGCCTCATGTATGTCATGAACATGTAAGTATGTCTGCATCTGTTTTAATGATTGATATAATCGCGAGTTCCTGCTATAAGGAGGATCTAAAATACATAAATAATGAAGTTCATTGCCTTTTGAATGTCGAATTGCCTACATTTTATGCGGGACAAAATATACTATGAAGTATTTGCGGACATTCTGTACCAGGACATTTCGTCCGGTCGGACTATATTTGCTGTGAGGTGGGGACACAATTTTCAGCAGATAATGTCCGACCGGACTAAATATGCTGGTACAAAGTGTCTCCGTGGACACTTTGTACAGGGGGACACTCTGTACTGTCACACCGGCGAGATTTTTTCCCAGCGCGGTAAAGGCCATCATTTGCATACCTCGCTTCTCATTGGCTGGGTCTTTCACTTTTGATGCTGAATTGGGAAGTTCTTGCTTACGCTATGCCTGTGTATGTACATGTACATGAACATACACGTGCACGCAGTGGATCGTGATTCGCATACACGTACTGTATGAACTGGCGACTGTCTTGAGACAACTTTGTTAAAAACTTGTTAACATTTTTTTTCTTTGCTTTTGCGCGGACTTGTTTGTGTACATTTACATCCATAAGTTCGTAATGCGACCATGGACTGTGAGTGTACATGTACGTCTCATTATAGATGACTGTCCTCTGAAGGTAATGATTACTTAGGTTGATGATCCAAACCTGAAAAGCCAATAAATCGAATAAGTTAGTTTTGACAAGGGTGAAGCTTCGAAGTGATGGTGGAACTTGCTGTACAGAGTACTGCGATGGCAATGTACGCAGATAAGTACAAGGCGTTTGATTGCTCCAAAACTGCTTAAAAACATTGGACAGCTTGACCGTTTCTGGTTGACTATTTACTTGAGATGCTTTTAAACTTTAAACTGATCGACTCTTAATTTTGAGCATACATTGATTTGAATTTCAAAATTATGACCCTTTGAAAACGGTTTTTATTATGACCCTTTGGCACGGGTTTCAGATAATATAATACGAAAAATATAGGCCTAGTATTTAGTCATGCATGTGAGTAGTACCACTGACACTGTGGAGTATAGTTATTGAACACAGAAATTGTCTTACGTTTATATTATATGTTGTTTTTTTGTATCATATTCAAACTGTTTCGATTTGATTTAACTTCTTTAAATTTACAGCAACAGCTAGAGTTGTGCGATACATAACCATGCACAGACCATCTACACCCGTGGCATAACCCACCGACAAATAAATTAACTCTACTCAAACGCGTACCATTGTACATTCTGCTGCTAGACTGTTTTCCTTTTTGATGTGAGTGTAGCAAAGTGGCATTGTGAAATGTGATGAGCGATTCAGTGCATCAGCTGCTATTTGATATTGTAATGACCCTGCTAGTTGATATTGTAATGAATCTTATGTATACGGACCCCAGCCAATGAGAAGCGATGTATGCAAATGATGACCTTTACCGCGCTGGGAAAAAAAATCTCGCGACCGGCCGTACGTCGAGTTTACCGAACGAATGCGGTTGCTGTGGGGTTAATCTATGTTAAACTCATAGAAATTGATTTCTATGGTTAAACTACAGTAGTTCTAATCACCGATGACTGAAAATATAAAGAGTGCCACTGCAAGACACGGCCGGTAAGTGACCGATTGATTTGGTATAGGATAATTGCAGTTTGTCGAGGCGATGAATCCCACTTGTTGGATTAGTATGTCTTAGCCGCTGCATACGTAGCCTACAGTAGGCTATCACTGTATCAGTACCAAACGTAGCTAGGCCTAGCCTAGAGTGGGCAAAGGCCCTAGTTCTAGTACAGTAAAGGCCTCATAATCGACGCACCTTTGTAATTGACGCACCTTCAAATATTACTAGAAACGATGCAGCAGGCTACTTAACTTTTTGCAGCGAAGCAGAGTTACATATTTCACGAGTTGGAATTTTGGTTTTGTTTTAGCATGTAACACCCTCCCCCAGTTTTGCATATTTTTGGCATTTGGAAATCTTACTCCCTAAAATAAACAAAATTACCTCAACATGATACCACTACTCACTAGGACCTGGGCTTAGAGGCAAACAGCATCCATATCTATGGATGTATACTTACAAGTTACACTTTAGCTTATCAACGAATGTGTTAATTTCGGGGTATGAAAGAACTTTACATGGCAGACATTTTGTTTTCACATCTGTATGTTGTGTAGGCACAATAAATATTTTGAAATCCTTACCTTTGTGAGGAACTACACATATGAAAGATGGATACAGTTGAGTGATTTGGACTTTTCCTTGATAGACATTGTTGATCAAATCCTTAAGTGCGTCAATTATGCCTCCTATGATACTCTAGTATAGTCAGTATTGCTAATTTCGGAACACTGCCAATTTCGGACACCCCTAAAAAATGCACGATTTCACCATGACAACCTACAGGAAGAGCCAAATTTCACAAAAAAGTACGAAATGACCCGTGTGCAAGTAAATACTTACATATTTGTCAATAAAACGACGGAGATCTATGAAGTCTGTTATAATTACTGAAAGAGCAACTGCGCCACCAATTTTATCACCAGCGCCACACTTTGGGACAGTGTGTCTGAAAATTAGCAATACTCTAGCAAAGAAATACCAGTTCCACAATCACAAGAATCTTCTTGGAATACAACGTGAAAACAGTTTGCAGGAAAGAAAGTTTGGCCGTGTATCGTAATATAACACACTTCTCCCACCATATCAAGTATATTTTCAGGTGATTTATACCAGAAGATATAGTTTTGGGGTGTTTTAAGGCTTAGGTGTCCGGAATTGTCCATGTCCATGCTACTAGGCCTAGTGTTGTATGGTGGTGTACGGTAACTTCGCGGGTACACTATAAAATTCGCATACTGTGTTATACATACAGCTACTACTCTCTACTTTTCTATTCAAATGGTTTAAATTAATGAGAAAAAAAATCATAAAGAAAAGAATTTTCGAGCTATCCTACTGTATTTACAAGGATTTCAGACTTTGACCTCTGTTGACCTTCGCAGAAAAGAATAGGGTTCTTGTACTCAATAAGATGGATCCACATTCGAAGTATAAGGACAAACTACCATGAACTTTTTGATTTATAATGTTTACAAGCAAGGGTCACATACACCAACACCATCGAGTAGGTTCCTTTCACCTCAGGCAAGGAATCAAAGAGGGTAAAATTATTACTTCATTGATGTATCCTATTATATTCTGAGTAATAGTGGACATTTACCAATAAACCACTTAAATACTGCTTTTGGTGTTTGACAAGAATGAAACTATAAAGATGATGAATATAGTTATATGAAGTTGCAGTAGTTCAGAGTCCTGTATCATGGCCATGCAAGGCCTTAATTCTTACATAACTGTATAACAGTTAGTACCTGATAACTTGTTACACCCACAAATCCAAGTGTGCAATACTTCAACTGTCACCCCAATGGCATTCCAGTATATGCAACATGTATCTGTTCTAACCGTGGGGGACATTTCATAGGTTTCAGACAATCTCGGACACTCAACTGTATCTACAAATTATCACACAGGTCTCCATTTATACACCTGGGTAAAGAGAGGCATTGTGATTAAACTGCTTAGCCCAATGACATAATGATCTGCCCACCACTGGAATCTGCATCCTTCGATCACATCTCAACACTGGCAACCTTTAAAAAGTGTCAATATATATTTGAAGTTACCTGGGTCTGTTTAGTGTTGTATAAATATAGTTTGTGAAATCCAATTGGCAGGTTAATTGGTGGATTTGGAGGGGGGGGGGGGGATTATTGATGAGAGGGCGTCTGGTTTAAAAGTTCAATTTTACAATTGATCAACTTTGAAAATTAATGACAACACTCCATCTGATAGTTTACCCTATTTATTAAGTATACTCAATGACGAGTATAATATAAAATTTTTGCCCCTGCAATCCGCGGAATAGACAAAGAATCAGTAAATAACCATAAATACCACAAAGTTTAAAATCGTTGATAACATGCATTTGGAATTCTAAACTGCAATTCATGAAGCATTTTTACACGTATTAAAGGAACTTTTAGATTATCAATTGAAAGTCACAAGAAGTGTTAAAACTAAGTAACTACGCAATATACTGTATGTATCTTTTGTATAAATGTTATTTTTACTCACAAATATTTGGTTATTCAAGAACTGTATCACTTCAGTTTTACATAAGTTCCCAACATTGCAACTTGTTACTTTTGCCACTTTGTAGCTGATAGCATACCAAAACCAAATGAAATAATGGTAATATCACACCCCTCAACAGACATAAATCTTCATTTGAAAAAAAAAAGGATAAAAAAAAAGGATGACCAAATTCAAGGTCAGAATATAATTCTAGATTTTGATAAGGAAGGTATTTATTTACAAACCTTCCTAATAAAATAAGAAAGATTGCCACTTTGTAGCTAATAGCATACCAAACAACATACAATACATTTATACATCACACCCCTCAACAGACATAAATCTTCAATTGAAAAAGAAAATGTTTACCAAATTCAAGGTCAGAATATAATTCTAGATTTTGATAAGGAAGGTTTATATTTACAAACCTTTCTAACAGTCTCATATTTAAATAAGTAAGACTGTCTGATAGTCTGAAAAGAAATTGTTACCATTGCACATAAAATATACAAACTATTTTGTTTTAGAGATCAAATGATTTTAAACCTTGAAGTACTGAAGCTTAATATGTCAGAAAGTAAAATGTTGATGCAGAATAGTAGAGAAACCTCTTGTAATATGAAATGAGTGTAATACTAACAGAGACACGATTAAGTGTAAAGTAGAATACAGAATATATATATGGGGTAAGAGTTATTGCGCTGGCCGTTCTACACTCAAAAGCAGTTTAATGAAAAATGTTTCCTCTATATTTGCTTGCAGTACAAAAACTCTTAAGCACTCTTTGCATTCTCCTTTTTCGTTTTTGCTCTCTTTTTGTTACTTTAGAAATGTAACTTCTTAGAAATTACCAACTAAAGAAATCAAAGTAATGAAAGAAAAACAAATTTAACTAAATGGCAATTAGAACTAATTATACCAGGTTTAGCTAAAAACACAATTCTCTGTCATTCATCGCCTTTCCTGAGTGATGTGGTAGTTTCATTAAACGTTAATGCCTCTTCTATGTAATCATGTGATTCAAAAAGGTAGTTTTCAGACACTAATTAGTTTTTATCAACTCATTTGATCTCAAACTAAAGAATTTCTGCATTAAAATAGCAGTAACTCTTTTTCACTATCATATATCAGATCAATGACAAGATGAAGCTCATATATAGAGCAAAAAAGAAAATGCGATACATACATAAACCACAACAGCTACATCAGTTCTATTCATTACAAAGCAGACAACATTCTAGACTGTACTAGAAAAGCCTTTTCTGCAATAACTGTGTAATGTCAAGAAACTTGAAAGAAGCAATATGCCCCAAAATCATACATACATAAACCACAACAGCTGCATCAGTTCTATTCATTACAAAGCAAACAAAACATTCTAGACTGTACTAGAAAAGCCTTTTCTGCAATAACTGTGTATATGTCAAGAAACTTGAAAGAAGCAATATGCCCCAAAATCTTTCCAAATAGGCCATTAAAAACTCCTTTTCTTCTTGAAGTCATCACTGCTCTTGGTAATTGAAACTATTGAATAAATGAAAATACTTAATGTTTTTCAGATCTTTCTAAAATTAAGTAAAGTTGACTGAAACATTTGCACTTTGATACATTAAAACAAATTGTCATATTCCTTTCCTGTACATTGCCTGTTATTTGCTTAGACGATTCTCACAACTGATACAGATATAGTTAGGATAACACATGACTAAGAGCAAGCTTTCTTATGACTAAAAGTAATGAAATAGAACACAGTAGCATATGCAAATAAAACATGGCTGAATTATACCATATAGAAAAAGAAACAAAACCAATAGGGAAAACAAAATCCAAATCTACATTTAAATGATGTTTAGTATAACACAATTTGTTTATTATGACTGGTTTGATGACAAAGTCACATCGTACAAGCTACACATTGATACATCCTACATGAAGAATATAGATGTGTAACTTTTGGACGGTAATCATGATGCAACAAAGATCTCAGTGATTAAACTGAAATGTAACAGAGAAAAGGATTCCTGGTGTGGGTAAAGTTTAGATCATGTCATGCATTGTTCCAACAAGAAATAGATGAAAACCACCATGAAAGCGTTTAGTGGTTACCATGCCTTAACATATTCATACATGAGAAGTTGTGCACACATAAATGAAGATTATCTATTGGCTCATGCTGCAATGTAGAGAGAAAGGTATCAGGAATCAGTTATCATTTTTGACAAAGCATCAACCATTTAATTCACTGGTAAGGATTTTTGTTCCAATTCCTAATGACAAAACAGTTAATAATACTTGGAAAAAAAGAAGAAAATATATACCATAACTGAGTACTATTTTTTCCTTATCACTTTAAAACTCTCTTTTTAAGTCATGAATTTACTTATTAACCTACAATATAAATATAGTGTAAACGCCACAAACTTTATCTCTATGACTTTCATGTTACCTTTTCAGCTAACATATAATTTAATTGACTCAAATACAGTTAACTGTGCAGTTAATTTAATGGTAGAGTTGGAAGCATCGAAATAACAACTCTAAAACTCAACCCCTCATCTCGCTCCTTCAGCAATCATCCCTTAAAACAACATTGAGAACAAAAGAAGAACTTGAGAATAAAATCTGCTGTGAAAAAAAATAGGTCAGATACAAAGTGCTACAATGTATTCATGAACTAACACTGGAAAATGAAGCAATTTGTTATCTTTTGAGAGGAACTTGAATGAAGTATGAATACAAAATTCCAGTCATATTGTATTTACAGTAACATTTAGAATACAGCACATTCCAAAGGCACACAGGCTTTCCTTTCAATGGATTCACTGTCTATAATTGGAAACTATTGGAAAATATTTAATCATCAACACTACTAGCTACGATTTTTGTTTTAGTTTTTTCTTTGGAGGTGGTTAATTGTAATTCATTTTTCTTTATGCAGGGTTCTGCATGACAGGTCACAGCAATTCATGATCTTACCCCTCACAACTGGTACCATTAAAATGATTCCTATCAATAATTTGACTGTGAGAATTTCAGTATTAAAGTTACAAGTATTATAGAGATCTTGATTTAATTAAAAAAGAAGAAAAAAGAAGAAAGAAATTTACACTGAATAGAATTTATTCTATCCATTACTATAAAGTTCACTCCACAAAGTAGTTAACAAAGATGCAGAAAGGAAGGGATACACTTGCTGAGTGATGCTATTTTCCCCACATTTGCAACAGTATAAATTAAATCTGTGCACATAAGGGAGAGAGATATGATCCCAAACTGAACAAGTACTTACAGACTTATTTGGTTCACAACTGTTGCAATCCATTGATTTGATTTTTTTTGGCAGATGCCTGGCTTTCAGGAGTCACATACCAAGTGATATCCTTCATTTTTATTGAAATCTACAAATGAAATGCAATTTTCCAAAAAGGCTTCACAAATCAACAGCATCATGCATCTTAATGAAACCATTGAATCTACTTAGAAATATGATGTTGGTGTAAGTGAGGTATCATTAACGTACATAAAACACGAAAGATCCACATCACTTACAATGGAGTCACTTCTTAACTCTAAACCTTGGGAGCTACTACTTTTGTGACCATCTGAGCTTTTCTTCATTTCACCCTTAATTTAATTTCCTTGTGAAGTTTGTGATGCGATATAATCTGGTCTTATCAAGATTTTCCCTTTAGAAGAGCCACTTGGGCACTGCTGAGTGAAGCATGTGGACTGATACTGTCACATTGGGATTGATGTTTTGATTCATGCAAGCTTCCAATCCTTCCTGCTGAGCAGTCTTCCTGTAGTTTGTGGAGGATCCAGCGGAGTCTTGATTGCTGGTGAAGCTACCTCCAGGAGTGGTTTGACGAGTCCACCTCTCATCTTGTTGCTCATTGCGGTGCTTATTCCTAGCTGGTCGATTGGGAGTATAAGTCGATGTTTGCTGTTGGGATGTTTTCAGATCATTGTTGCTCCATTGATCTTTAAGATTTCATTTTCCTGTTTAGTTGATACTCCTAGAGATCTGATGATATCAGATCTACTCCCCAACTCAACACCTGTAAATCTAGTGACTGGGAGAGATGTGAACTGCTTCGGTCACAGTTGTACTTAACTGTCCGATGTTTTGATCGCTTTTGTAGTTCCTTGATTGTTGGTCAATACCATGGTTCCTCAAATGTCCACTGCTTTGGCCAATGTGTTGTTTATAGTGCTGTAGTTTCTTGGATATCCACTTTGTTGACTACTATTGTAATTTTTCCCGGATTTCACTAGGTTTACAATCCATATGATTTTCATCTGTTATCTCATCTGCTCATCTTGTATTCTGATGGGTACCTTTATCTGTATTGATCATTAGCCACCTTATCATACAAATGGTTGTCATATTGCTGCCCACGACTCAAGGCCCTATCTCTACATCCCTGTGACATTCCTCTCCTTTCTTCTGGCTCAATCCTTTGGTTACTGCTACTTTTCTGAGGCACTTGTGGATTGGTTGGTTTGATTGAACGGCTTTTTGTATGTTGATTCTGTATGACCAAGGCTGTGGTGAGGTTGCAAAATACTTTATTTTTTTTCTAAATTGCGCCCACAGTTTTCCTGTTCAATTCTCATGTTAAACTCAAGTGTGTGTGGTTTGAGAATTGGTGTCCATATTGGAAGATGTTCTTTTCTTGACAGGTCTATAGAAGCATATGTAGGCATCTGATAGCAGTCTTTTCAAGTGTTTTGAAAAATTGTGTCTTTTCATATCTCTTCTGAGGCTGTCACTTTCCATTTGTTGCCTAAAGTTCCTCAAATGAGCCACTTCAGGAATGTTGTAACCATGTTGATCACCTAAACATGTAAGAAAATGGAAATGTTCTTTCAACAATTTTGAGCAAATCAGCCAACCACCAATCACCCCTTTATAACTTTTTCCTTTAACTTGTATTAATGAATGAGAGTTACATGATATTATTAATTGACTGAAATGTTTTCACAACTTACTGCCAAAGGCAAAGTCATCTAGTATAAATTACAGAGAATAAGGCCAATTTTGAGACCTTTTAAGATAACCTGTTGACCCCTTGAGCCAATTTTGAGACGATTTGATATAACACATGGACCCCTTGAGCTCTGAGTGTGAAAACTGATAAGGACCACTTCAGTGTATTTGAGGCACCCAACAGAAGAGTATCAATTCATTTGAAGCAGATTTCATTTCTTGGCTGGCTATGTATTGTTGGAAGATTACTTCAAATCTATTGTATATTGATCCCTTCACAAAACTGAACTAACCTGAAGTGAAGTTGAACATTAATTGCAGCTTTAAGTTTGGAGAAATCATGTTCACAAGGATTTCAAAAAGTGACACCTGTTGACCTCTACCAATTTCAATAGAGTTATTTAATCACCCTAGCTGGATCTACATACCAAGTAAGTTAAAAAAGATATCTATATCATGCTAACAAAGCTATCAGAATTTGACCTGTCGACCTTAAATGACCTTGGACCTTCACAGAAAAGAATACAATTCTTGCACTCAATACAATAGATGTACCAACTATGGAGTTAATCCACCAAGAACTTTTTGAGTTACCCTGTTTACAAGCGGGTGTCACATACACAAGCACCCACAAATGCCATCACATAGATTCCTTTTGCCTCCGGTGAGAATTAAAAGAAAAGTTCAACATTGATAGGGTGAGTGATATTACATGGAATTCTGTATAAAAAGAGCAGAGGGGGAGGATTGACGAAGGGTAGTCCCCATATGAGCTGATGCATTTGACTAGTTAATAAAAACTGTGGAATTCACCTAGACTTATGTTTTGTATAAAGCATGTGTTGCTTACTCAAGATAAAAAAACGGATATTTTGTATCTGTTTTAATTGCCATGTTTTCAAGAATGCAGAATTATGTTACTTATTTCATTTAGTTTAAAAGATATTATGATACATACATCATGCAGCATTCACTTCATTAAGCTGTCCCACTTACCAATTTAGCAAAGTTACTTTACTTGCAATCAGTGACTTTCTCTGTACGAAAATCAAGTGACTTAAAAATCAAAATTGAAACCAGTGATTACAATCAGCCAACCCCTGTGAATTGTCGATTGACAGCTGCAAACTAATGGGTTTGAAAGAAAAATTAGTTGAAAAATTGTACTGGTAAGTCGGGGATTTATCCAGATGTTGCGAAATTTATCTAGTTTTTGAGTTTGCTGATGGACATCCATCTGGTTATATTTTTTTTACATCAATTATGTAGTCCAAACCTAGCTTGATGCATTCCAAGGATCCATTCTGAAGAATGGTGGCTCCATGTGGAAGATCCAGGTACATGGACCTAAACGTTTGGGGAAGGCTGTTGTAGATAACTGCAAGAGCAGTAAAGGTTTCATGAAGATTAAAAATACCTGTCTTGATATTCCTACCACTAGAGAGGTAGTTGTTGCTTGAAAACCTACCTTGTCTGTCAGCCATGCTATCAAAGAACACCCACTGTGCACCATCTCCACTACCAGTCTTTACAAAGGCCACGTAGTGAGTTGTTTCGATGCAGACGACAGAAAACAACTCCATTCTGTGTTCTGGATAAAGATGCTGAGTCTTTTCTGCAATGTCATCTTCATCAACCTTTTCTGCTATCTCGTGAAACATCTTGGTAACTTCAAGAGGTACAGACAGGTTTGTAATTTTATGTTTCTTTTTGCCCTACAACAAATAAACACATAGAACATAAACTGATACTGAATTTACATAGCACGCTAAAGTGGACACTGGTACTAAACATATTGTCATACAAGGGTATCTAGTAATTCTGCAACAAATAAGCAACATCTAATACCCTCTTTTGGAGAACACATTGAGGAGATTCTGCAGCAACAAAGACACATACATAACATTAAATAAACTGAATATTTAAGAAACTGACATACATATCTATGTGCAGTATGTTTGGTATGCTACATTAAAATAACGAAGGTATCGTCTCTGATTGCACATTCAATGTTGTGATTTCCCTAATGTATCGACACAACAACCCATCTGACACAACTGAATTGTTCTTCATGAATAGCAGTGTTTAAGTTGAAATTGATAAACTCAACTTTAGAACTCACTACAGAAACATGACATGGTTATAAAGACTTCTTCCAGCATTATATGCATTTGAAATCAGACCGAACTGTGCTGTACAATAATTTGTAATTACCAAATAATTATTGATATGTATCATCTATAATCAAATTATATTCTGAACGCTTAGGTTGAAGTTTCTGGATGATGACAGCACAAAATGACAAAACAACACAGAAGAGTAAATGCTTTATTTATAATCTTTGCACTCGAATAGTTCAAGATTGTCTTGTCTTGGTAATCACGGTTGCCATTTGCTACTACACATGCTTTACTCTGCACATATTACCACAAGAATAACTGCAATAGAAAGTACTTGAATGGGAAGCTTAGGGAAGTGCAATCAGGCAGGGGAGGTACAGAGTATTTATCTGTGCATAAGGAACTTATTGTTTTATGAAGCATGCATACATCAAAGTTACATTTCAAAGAGTGATAATAATGGTTTTCAGACTAACTTTGTAGGTAATTCATATATTGAAGATAAATATCTCACATGTTTTGCAAGGTAGCAATCTACACAGAAGCTTTGAATGACATCTTTGTCCTCATCTGCTGCCACGGGTGTGCAGTCCTTACATTCTACAGAGGCAAGTTTGCCACAGTCACTGCACTTTCGGGGACCTGTAAAGCAAATCAATTTACTTTTTTATTTCATTTGTGTATAATGTATCAAATGTCCATTATCTAGGACCTTCAGCAATGTAATCTGTATAGTTTAGCTAAATGCTATGCAAAATGAGCCAAAAAAATTCAAATTGCTTCATAAATGAAAAGATATATAGCAGTTTTTATACACAGAAGGATGCCATTTTCAGTAGTTTATGAGAAATAAGTTTCAATAGCCTGAAAAATCTCAAAAAACAACAAACTGTGTGCACTAAATTATTCCTTTGAGCTGACAATGTGCTTAATTTTTGTTTTTTTTCAGGTAATTTAATAAAGTTGTCTTGGTAATGTCATACCTTAGAGGTATTACTATCACACAATGATTCTTTATTTTTCAAATCTACTGTGAAACAGCTTGATAATACTCTGTTTTATACATGGAAATAGATCGGTACTGACGTGGGTTCATTAGCTAAGTAGTTTTCCCTTTGTAAACTTCTGCCTTTAGATCCTTGTGTACCTTTAGTGGAATAATGCATTGCACCTTTGTTAAGATTGCTTATGATTTCTTTACTGGTTTTGTATATTACCCATTGATTGCGTCAAATTGAAACAATATGCACCTTCAAACTTCTGTTTTTAAAGGTCTTAGGACCAACAGACAAGCATCAAGAAATGTGGGGATAATAAAAGTGTTACTTTCTTCAGTGCGTGGTAGGTGACAAAGAATTTTTTGTCGAGAAGGTTTCTAATTAGTGTTCAAACGATTATGCATAACAGAAAATACCGATTACCGATTATTTATTTCATAATCGTACCGATTCCGAATATTTGAAAAAGAGAAATTATCCCGTTTATACGAAATCGGCAATAAAGTTTGTGATAGAAACAATTATTGTTGTGATTTTCCTGTTTCCTTTTGCTTTCGTTGTAATACAAGGCTCTTAGGTATCCTTTTGTTTGTACCAAATTACCTCTGGGGTTTCTCGGAAAGAAAAAAAAAATTTTTTTTTTACAAATTTCCAAAATACGAAAATATGACATCCTACCTACTCAGCACTGTGCTAAGCGAATGGCCTAACTACCTCGACGTTTATGTCACCTGTTAATGGCTTGAAATGGGCTAAGAATAGTTACTCAAAATATCCATCTCAAAAAGTATCTCAGACAAACCATCCATCTTCAGTCTTTACCAAAGTGTAAATTTTAATTACATATTGCCTAAATTCTGACATTATTTTTTACTTATTTTCAGTATTATACCGTTTATGAACAAATAGTATTTCATGGATATTTTAGTTCTAGCTAACTGCGTCACAATTTCAGCGAATAAAGAGATGCTTAGGCTAGATTTTCCCGTTGACTACGTGTGGTGTTCGGGTACCATGCGCGACGATAGCAGCAAGGAAAGTCTGTAAAAAAGCTACGCAAAGTATTGGTTTTTGTTTTTTGCAAAACGATGGTTGGGCTACATTTCCCATTGAAAGTGTGGTTGTTAGGCTAACATGTGGTCGAAGATTGCAGTTTCCATGGATATTTTAATTTTTTATTTGCGAAACAACTAGAGCGAATAAACAGATGGCTTGGTTTGATTTCCATGTTGACTTAGTGTGAAGTAAGGCTACCGTGTGGTCGGAGATTTGTGGGGATTTTAGGTTATTGTCGCTGGTACTGAAATTGCTTCGTGGATGCCGTAATTTGCCAGTGACTATGCGAAGAGTTCCCGGTGATTGTGCACGACCCTCCCACATTGCTTCAAATTTGATGTGGGATTGTGAGAACTATTTGCGCGATTCGCGCTGCTAAAGCAAACGCATGTCACAATTAATTTTACACAGACACCTGATATAACGAGGGCGATTTTCTTATAGTTCTCTTTTCTTTTTCGGACTCGTAATTGTGCTTTAGGAGGGCTTTTTTAGCACTTGCGAGGGCGAGTCGCCCGTCGCCCCCGCTTATGTCCGACCCTGTCCAGCACATTCGTTAATTCGTGAAATTGGTATCGTTACCATGCTTACTGTGCCGAGAAATATGAAGTCACTAACCACGAGGGAAGCAAAATCGGCGACCCTGGCAGCCTAATTTGATGAAATTACATTGCAAAAGACGTATAGCGGGTGTCATTATTTTAATATTTCGTAGTAAAAGAACATACCTAATACATCAGTTGATATTTTCAACTTCCATATGTTTTTGAATAATGATATTTTCACCTTCCATATGTTTTTGAATAATCGGTATGACATAACTGGTATTCCACGTAATTTTACCGATTCCGATTATGTTCCGATTATGCAATAATCGTACCGATTCCGATTAAGTTAATCGTTTGAACACTATTTCTAATGGTTTCCTGTGAGATTCTGTGTTGGTGTCATCTTTAGCTTATTTCACATACTGATCTTTACTCTGTAAAGTTTAACAAAAAACCTTCAAACACTTCCCTAAGGAATCTCATGGAAAGAGAATGCCGCTATGGATAGATGATGGTATGGTTTAAAAAGAGAAATATAGTTTAAAGAACTTTGTATTTTCATAATGTTGCAAATATGAATAATTCTGACCAAACCAAAGTCATACCTTTGGTAGCAATGAACAGAATCAATAGATCATTTCATATAAAGCCAAAAAAAAAATGCAATTTGTAGCATCAGGAAAGCCATCATAAGCTTTTTTTAAACCAACAAACAATCAGGAAGAGATGGGGGTACTAATGATTGGGGTTCAGAAGGGTTAGTGGTGAAGGATGAAAACAATTCTGGTGGTTTTCTTCAAGATTCGTTATTAGGTCAGCTTTAATTTCTTGTATTCCATTTATTGCATGTAAGCTCTATCAATAGACTTTTGCAGACCCAAAAATTATGAGATGATGATAAAACATCACATTATAGAAGAAATGCAATCAACTCACTGTCTCTGATGAGTGCATTGATATCCATCTCAAGGCTGGGAATGATCCAATCATAAAGCTTGTTTTTCTTGCCATATTTATGAAGTTGTATGATTAAACACTCTGGTACCTTCAGAAAATAGAATTCAAATTCCAAGATTAAATATTTCCATGTAACCAAGAAAAACTTACAAATAAATCCTTGCCCAACAACAATTTTATCAATGGGTATATTTATTCAAGTGCTTTGTAACCTATTCCTTCTAGTGTTTCCTTTCTAAAGAAAGACTACTTAAAATGTGTGTAGTAAACACTGTCTTTGAAATTATGGAGTGACAGGTACAGATTCAGAGACTTAGCAGTAAACATATAAGCATGTTCCTATCAGCAATCAATCCATAAGACTTTTACCTACATATATGATATCCTAGTTGGGAGTTACACCATGGTGGGTGTATTGCACAATAGGTCAAAATGTCAATCGTTATCAGCACAGTGATGTTTGTACAGGTATCACACCACAATTAAAGTAGTGCACGTGTGACTTTAAATGTAGGAAAATAACCCTAAAGTGACCAACTATATTGAATTTTGGGGCATTTTCTGAGTCATCACCATTCTTTTTTATGCTTGGATGTTGAAGAGGATAAAATAAACAACTGATTGTCTAAAAATCTGGAAGATTGAAGGTGATTTAAGGTATTTTAGAAAATCTTTGGTGAAACAACAAGATTCTGCAGAGACAGCTGGCAGATGTGTTGGGGAGCACTACGATAAACTTTGAGCTCTTCTAGCTCAAAATCTTAACGGTCATGGTGGCAAAAGTTGAATGTTTCATGATAGCCCAAGCCATTAGCTGCCATGTGCCAGGTAGGACATGTAATAGTTGAAAACTTCTATCTATATGCTCTATCCACCTTGGAAGGTGACGTTCTTAGTGTGTATCTTAGGGAGCAATAAATTGTGGTGCAACACCTACAGTATAACATGTGAGGGAACAATAGCACTGTAAATCTATCATGGCCTGCTACATAAAGATTAATAATCAGCCTATACTTCACTTTCATTCAGATCAAACTTGGAGAGTTATGAAGGAAGAATCGTAATCGATTGATGATATTCGACTGGCAATCTGTCTTGAACTGTCACAGCCCATTGACATACCTACAGGATCTCTGACATGTTTTTGTACACATTACCTACCACAGGCAATCGACAGCATAGATTTATTTGATAAGCACATATATAAGTAGTGAACAGGTTACTTAAACATTCTAAGGACTAGACATTGAGGTGAAATGTCATATATACAGTATATTTTTCACTTTAACTTGAACAAAAATCGATAATGTCAAGACGAATTTCCTTATTTTAGCTGGTCTAACATTGTTTATGATACTCATAAAATACATGCAAGATAATTTTTATTCCTTACAAGCATCAAATTGGAAAGAGCTAGCCAATAGTGATTTCATGCATTGAACTACATTTCAAGCCCATGGGAAGAAGTTCTTTACACATAACACCATAAATTTACACTCAAACATTTAAATCTTAGAGAAGCCGTGCTAACGGAGGGATTAGAGAAGTAACCTAATCACCTTAGCTAACTTCAAGTCAGACTGTAGGAAAGACAAGTGGAGCAGATCAGACACTGTTGACGTGTCTGAATTATCTTGCTTTTCCAGAAATATCTGATACATGAAAGATTCCATGGTAGCATTTTGGCCTTGACTGTGGAAAAGAAAGTAAACAATAAAAATAAATGTCACATTTAGTTATTTCAGTTTAATATGATATAGCTTCTGCAGTTATCCAAGTTCAACTTCTTGGTCTTCCAATGGTGGTAATATTTTCTACACTTTCAGACTCAAATATAAACCTGTCTAACATAGCAACACCCAAAACACTTCTTTAAAGACATATTGTACATATTTGTTTTTGCTGGCTTTCACTTTTACAGATTGTGTCATTCCTTCACTTCTTTGCTAGAACTTCCTTGTAACTTTTGTTAAAGCCTTGTTAAACCCTTGTTCATTCTTCAGTTGGTCTATGACAGAACATTCCATCACATGTTAAAGCCTTGTTAAAGCCTTGTTCATTCTTCAGTTGGTCAATGACAGAACATTCAATCACATGTTATGTAAGTGATTGCCATATAGAAAATTAAATCTTTCACATTTTTCTGTTTTCTTTTTGAATGAAACAGATGCAAATAGGTAATACCATTACTGTGTACCTGATCTGAAGGAAAGGTTTCACATTCGTTAATTCCTGTAGGAGGGCATGTATGAACTCTTCTGGATCTTTCTCTTCTGCTTGTAGACCTTGTAAGATGTCTAGGCCTCTTAGCAAGTCACAGAAATACAGCATGTAATCGGCTCGAACATAACCAATGCTTTGGGAAGCAAGAAAAGAGGAAAATAAGAAACAGAATATGAATTAATGAACATAACCGGAGGGAAACACCTCCCAGGGGTTTTCTTGCCTTTAAATACAATACATATCCAGCATGAGAGTAGTTTGCAAGCTAATAACCCTGGATGAAGTAATACTGCAGATGGAGAGCAGTATTAATCTAAACAGAGTCTGGGCTTACATGGTTTGATGACTGGAAATTGTGTGACATAATGATGAAAGAAAAACAGAGGGACATTGTTCGTTGTTGGTAATTATTTTGCATTCTCACTCTAACAACAAAGAGCTGAATTTGCATTTGTAATAGCTAACCTGAAGAGATCCTTTTCATATTTTGACATCTGCTGACCCCAAATGACCTTTAATGTCTACCCAAATTGATAAGGTTCTTGTACTCACTATAAGGATCACACATGCAGGCGCGTAGCCAGGAATTTGCCAAGGGGGGGGGGCGAAAATGTAGAAAAATTTTCAGAGCCGTAGATATGGCATTGCATACTATCTAAGCGTAGCCCCACCATGGTTGGCGCGAAGCGTACAAGAAAATTTTGGCTGAAAATGCCTCCCAGATCGCTGGAAATGGCACTAAAATTTTTTTTAAAAAAATTTAAAAAAAAATATGCTCAAGGGGGGGGCGGCTGCCCCCTTCCCCCCCCCCCCCTTGGCTACGCGCCTGCACACATGGCAACATATGGAAACTTTTGCTCTATAAACGGCCCGTTGTCGGAGAATTAAATGCTGTTGTATATGCACAGGAAGCTTGCGGTCTTCACTCTCCGACATTGCTGTGGGAGCACTGCACACTGTGGTGTGTTCAGATTAGCCGCGTAAAGGAGGACTTCACAATATTTCTTACGATGTTTTTGATTTGCTGGTGAAAAGTTTCGAGCCTTAATATTGACCATTCAAGTCGAATTTTATTTCACTAGAGAGGTGTCAACATAACTTTTCATTGACATAGGAAAGAAATTGGTTATATGCAATCACACTTCCAGCAAGCACAATGTAAGCATTGAGAGATAGGGACATTTAGAAGACATTCACTGCTTCCGAAGTTGTTTTTACTTTTTCAGATTAAAAAGTATTAAAAAAGTATTATTGTAAACACAATATTCTTCAAAATGGTATAAGAAAGAGTTTTCTGAGTGCCATACTTAGAAAATTATGAAATGAGTTAGAGCGAAATGTGCTTATTTTGTAGCCGTTTTGTGCCGAGTTCCGCAAGGAATCCATATGATATGAGCTATGTGATGTAACCTATATTTTCATAATTTGTTTACAAGGTTTGTGTTTAAAAGGCTTTAGAGAGTGTGACTTTGATGATCCTTACCCCTGACCACCAAAAACAATAAGGTTCTTGTACTCATAATAAGTAAGCCAAATGTAAAATATGAGAGCCAAAACAGCATTTTGAGGTTTTCACATTTTGCCTTCTGCTGACCCTAAATGACCTTTGACTGCCACCAAATACACTAGAGTTCTTGTAATAAATTATGGGGAAGCCACATGCAAAGTATGAGACCCAATGCAGTCTCCACTCTGGAGATATTGTGTTTACAGGTATATCAAGTTTTGACCCCGTGTGAGCTTAAGTGAACTCTAATTTACACCAAATTGTGTAGAAACTTAACAATACATAAGGCTATCATACCATGCTTATAAGAGCTGCTTTAATGTTCAGGTACTGGTGATACAGCATTTTTTAGATTTCCACATTTTCCCCTCTGATGATCCCAAATGACTATTGACCTCACCAAAACAATAGGGTTCTTTTACTAACTATGGGGAAGCCATATGCTAAATATGAAAACTGCAGAGGTTACCCATCTTGAGATAACCTGTTTACTAGCTAGGGCGTCACACATACACGCGCCAACTTGACTGCAAACAGTGCAAAGGTTACTTGCCTGCCTATGGCAAGTAAACAAACGATGCAAAAATTAAAGCATTATAGTGTTAGTGCATGGTCTCATTAATGTCATAAGTCACAAGTGATGTCATATTGAAAAACACTTTCACAGCAGATGTGTGTAGCCTAGCTGGGCTAAGCTCTCTTACAGTTATTACGTGCATATCGAAAAAAGAAAAACATAAGATAGTGTTTGATGTTATGTTTTTCTTTGTTTCGATGTACCACGGATGTTGTTCATGGATGAAATATGTCCTTTAATGGCTGCAAATGACACTCCTACTAAATATAAATTTATTTGAAGAAAAAATTCAGAAAAACTGAAGCAAAATGCAGTAATCTGAGGATAAAAGGTAGGACATAAATTTGATAATGTGAGGAACAAGTTCAAGTTCCATATAAAAAGCCACAAATTCGAGAAGAATTTAAAAAAAAATTGTTAAAATTTCCATATAACTAGACAGACTTTCTTTTGAGA
Source organism: Apostichopus parvimensis (assembly GCA_000934455.1). Classification (NCBI taxonomy): domain Eukaryota; kingdom Metazoa; phylum Echinodermata; class Holothuroidea; order Aspidochirotida; family Stichopodidae; genus Apostichopus; species Apostichopus parvimensis. The sequence continues at coordinate 71,096 of KN884661.1, forward strand.
AAATAAAAAATTCATAGGATAAGGAATTGGAAATTTTGAGATTCCAACGTCCCATTTGACCCACCATTGTAGATAGAAAACTAAATATTCTTGTGAGGAATACTTCAAAACCCCAGAAGTTTTTGGTGTCATTACTATTTGATAGCTTCCTATGACACTGGTCTGTATTTTTGGACCACATTTGACCAAACGAGTGACGAGAAACAAACCAAAAGTAAAAAAAATGAAGGTTAGCTGATTTTACTAGTGTTGTCTCGAACAGTCACTTAAAAAAATAAAGTTTTCACAAAACTCTCCTTTCATGCACGTTTCAAGTCTGGGAAGTTCATTCTTCTGTTGAAGGAATCATTTGAGTATCTTGTGGTGCAAAATCTCTGAATCAGTGGCGTCAGATAATAGAGATTGACATTTGGGGCACAAAATGCTGATAATACAAACTGGAGTCAAAAGCAGGTAGGTTAACAGAAGTTGTCTGGAAGTCATCTGTAGAAGGGCTTAAAATCTGTGTGTTTATGCAAACTCTGAGAGAAGAAAGATGGCAGCATGACGATGGCTATGAGCCAAAGAAAATCTGAGGACTGGGTTTTTGGTCCTGTCTTCTTAAAATGTCCTGCCCTTTAAGGTGTGTTCCCCAGCACAGGTCCTGACATTCTGGATGAGGTGCATTCACCCATACACACACGCAATCACCATCACATAGATTCCTTGAGCCTCGGGGCAAGGAATAAAAAAATGAACTGACTTGAGTTTTATCAAAATATGTAGCTACCATGGTAACTGATAACAAATGTCACTGTGAATGGTCATAAGTCGAGTGTACTATAATGCGCACTGCAATGTCAAAAACTACTCATAAACAGCTGGGTCGAAATGTTCTTTACACTTGGTAGGAAGCAGCAAGGTGACTTTTGTCTTGCAGACCTTTAGAACGAAATATCAAATTTCCTTAATGTTTGAATTAAGTAGGAAGTGACTGTTTACAAAACTTAAAGGGTAACCTTCAATAAACTTGCAACTTTTACAGGTAATATGAGTAACCTATGTCATGAATAAAAGGTCAAATCATTGATAATTGACTTTTAGGTATGAATACAAGGACAAAATTGAATAGATCTGCACCCTTCACAAGTTAAACATTGAGAAAATACACAATTACAATGGCAACTGAGGTTAACACTCAAACGATGAAAGGACAAACCCCTGTCAGTGCAGAGGGCATGAATAAAGGGTATATGAATTTTAAACGTATAGCCCATAATCAATTGCTTACGAAGGGATTTTGCAATGAGATATGCAACTGTATGATTTGCCCTCTTTGTTTAGTTTATTTCTGTGTTGATGTCTCTGTTGCCCCTAGATTTTTAAAGGTGTGGACTTTACCTTACTTTATAATCAGCATTGCACTGGCAGTGTAAACCAAAAGAGTTATTCAAATCTAAATAAGAACTGATCATGATACAGAAAATACTAGTGTGTAAGACATACTCTTGGTGCTTCAGTTGTGTTAGTGTTGAATACATTGTGCAACTTATATTGTCCTTAGTTTCTAATATTTTGAAAAGCTATATTCAATCTCAGGTCTTTACATCAATAATCTGTATTTCTGTTACTCAGTCAAGCACCTGCCCATCTATTTCATATTAATGATTTTAAATTAAGCTTTGGGGCCAATCACAACAATAATAATGTAAATGCCATGCAAGTTATAATGCTGCCTATAGCCAATCAGCAGTTAGGTAAAAGTTACACTGCTGCACTTGCAGCAATGTAATTAAGGAATCATTTTTTCATATACAATTTTCAAATTAACAATATGCCTACCTTCTCAGAGGGTTTACAATTGTTGTCCGAAGAACATCTTTAACCTGTGTGATATCCTCCTTGGTGGATTCATCATGGAACAAAATTGCATCAAAGACACTGTTGTATGCAAACATACTGAAGAGAGTGACATCCATATAGCAGGAGTTGTGGTCTCCTTGGATACCTTTGAACATTCCAACCAGATGAGATTCAACATTCTTTGGAGGATCAACGTAACCTGTCACTGGTTCACAGTCCTTGCCACCAAAATCTGAAGAGAGAAATGACTTTGTATACTCGTGAACAGTGGAATAAACCCAAGGATGGAGATGAATTTGTTGTTATGTGAATTTAACAGACTACTTGGAAAACTTCTAATTAATCATAACATTATATGATTAAAATTATGAACAGATATGTTATTATATGTGTGAGTTTAAAACCCAGACAAATTTTGTGACATCAAATGCAAAGTTGAACAAGAAACAAAGCACAATTATTGTAAAGTAGGCCCAGACTTTCTTGGGTTAACAATCTCTGGGGTTTGGATATATAGCCATCAACTGATCACCGTTCATTGCCACCAAAATCTGAAACGTTGAACTGAACTATCTTAAATCAATATAGCATATTGAATTCCTTGGTCAAAGGAGTAACCTTTCTTTCATTCGATAAATGGAGAACCAACATGACAACAGAGTGACATTTGACCAACATACCCTTAAATATGGTGAGCTTGCAAGCATGTCAGGCAGGATCACAAATATCACGATTCACATGCACACACAAAAAATGATAGGAACTTGCATATTACTAGGATGAAAGTACTCAAGAAATCTACCCAAACATAGCATCGAGTCAAGAATGTCTGATGGTGACGTAAAGTCACAATGCAAACAAAAGCAGTTTGCCTATCAATATTTTCAATCAAATTTTCTGATATAATGGTATGTGCATATAGGTCATATAGGTCATTTCTCTATACTGTAGAAGCTAGAAGCAAATTCTTTTCCAAATCAGTGTTGATGGTTATATAAAACCTGTTTTTGTGCAAATTTAAATCTAAGTATTTTAACATTACTTGTCTTCAGTTTATTTGCAGTTCCATGTTACAAAACATTCACAGATGTACAAAACTTGAACAATATTTTAACATTACTGAATGACCACACATAATTACTTCTATATAGCAATGTTTGTGCAACATATCCAAGCTTGACATCATTCAAAGCAGAGGCAAGTCCGTCCACTTTGTCAGTTCCAAAGGGTTGAATCATACTCCAGTATGCCAACATGTGATACACTCTGTCGGGGAGGGATTTAAACTTTTCTCTAAATGCATCTTGACGGACTGGAGAGATTAACAGGTGATCACCAAGTCGTTGCCAGGACTTTAATTCAATCCGTTGGGCTATTCTCCTTAACAGAACCTCACTCAGACCTAGAATGAAGAATGGATAAAAAACTACTTGAATGCATAGCAACCTTCATGAATGATATTGAATGTTATTTCACATTCAATAAATGACATTCCTTCACAAAAGCTACGACATGTAACATCTGAACATGCAGACATTGTCCATACTCAGGAAACATTTGGGATAAGATCCTAATATAGGCAATGTCTCTCCATTGCTAAGAAAAGAAAGTTTGTAAAATGTAATACTTTTCAATCTTGGTTTGTACGTTGCACCTTTCAACTAGAACCATGCAACTGCATAGATCTAATTAATGATATTTAATTGTCCAAACCTTATTGTTTCTCTGACCATTATCTAACTACCAAATCAATGCCTTTCATATAATACACACAAGACCCGCACCCACAGTGACTGAGAGATGACAAAAAAAAAACATCTACTGTATCAAGATGCGGATATGCAAAATTGCTTCATCACTAAACACTACTAAATGTACTGTTTGGGTATTAACCCCTGTCAAGTAACACAAACAGTTTAGCCATGCTCCCTTGGCCCCATACCACCCACATTAATGTCACTGCCCACATTTTCTTTCTTCCATCTGATTCTGAGGTAGAGGGTGAAGCCAAAAAAAGAAGTATGTAATATTTTATTCAAATAAAATTCTAGCATATAATGTAAACTTTTCAGGAACATTGAAAAAAAGAAGTACCCAAAAAGGTTGTTGAAAAATACCTTGCTCAATTTCTTCAGCCAGAGTATTTTGACCAATAGAACGACAGGCTTTTACAAGTTTCCTCAACTTACTACATCCTTGCTCCTGTTTGTACCAAATGTGAAAAACAATCCTGAGGCTTTCATCTGGAAGCAGATCCTGCTTCATCTTTTCATCGATGTCACTTTGCTTCATCACAAGTTCACTAGCCAACTTTCTCCAGTCCTTACGTGCTGAAAATATCACTGCATTCAAAATGGTATCATCAAACATTCCACGGTCAGGAACTGCAAAAAGAAAAACACAATTTCTTTTGAGAGAAGGGGAATGGAAGAAGTCTAACAAAATGATGTGTCAGCTGGATAATGACATAAAAGTACATAGTGGCTAATGTGACAGGGTTTTCTACCATTTACAGTAAAGAGGAAGCTTGTTCATCGGGTGGTTTAAAGCTGTGATATGGTATTAGGAAAGAATAGCCACCACTGCTTCTTCAATTCTGATTGGTGTGTGTCTATTTGCAGGTGCCCTACCACATGCACAAGCATGTATTTACTCATTTCAAAGAGTATTATCATTCTGGGAAGAACTACAAGCTACATTTGATTATCTCTTAATTGGATCTCAACCCATGGCTGAATTTTATCAGTGAATTGGATAAACAACTAATTAATCGAACTATGGATGACCATACAGATGCTGTATTGAAATTTGATTGATATTAGCACATTAAAATGATATTGTACCTTTATCAATATGATCCCTTAGGTCCTCTCGTCCATGCTGTACAAGGAGGACTTTGAATTCCTGCATTTGTGTTTTGCTTTCTTCATAATTTTTTTTCCACCAGTGCTGAAGCACATATTCCAACCTGAAAAAGGCCTCTCTCCCTTTCTCTGCTTTCCACTTGTTCTCCAACTGCAGGCCTTTGATCAATCCCTGGCATAGTTTCTTATCATCAGTTATAACTTCATTATGGAAATCAGAAAATGGATAAGGTGGTGGACCTAGGAAAAAAAATACAGCAGTACATTACAGTAACATTCGAAAGCAATTGCTACAAAGACTCCCATATGTTCTGCATGCATGATTACAAAATTTCCATTAGCTTAGATACAAATGACACCCATATGGCTTAGGAATGAAATTATACTAAAGGAAGCAGGAACATTTTTTATGACCTGCAATTAATTACTCATAATGATTTCAAGTTTTCATCAGTCATATGCTGAAGGCAATAACATCGGTTTGATTATGATCTCAACACCGACCAGTTGGGATATATCGGTATACCACTGGACCTTATTTCAGACACACACTGTTGGATTAAAGTCAGAATCACTGCAATACTTGCAAATATGATCGTTTTGAACAAAAAGTAGTTTTGGAACTTAGTTTGTTAACTAATGTATACTGTTTTTATTTCATTATGATGTCACTGTGTTTTATCTGGCAGATGGCTTCTTACATTGTAAAATCCATTAGTATTTTACAGGATGCTTCTTCAATCCATCCAGAAAGAATTGCATAGTATTTGGTACAGACTGTAAAATGCAATTTATTCAAACTTTAAATATGTGCAATTTAAGGCTGAAATATTCCATTCTACCATCTACAACTTCTCTTTTCCCATTTTCTTCTCTGAAAACATTCATTTGATGCTTGTATGCCCAATAAGGAAAATGTCATATATAAATATGAAAATTTGGCCAGCCATGTTTACACAGAACTGATGTTCTAAGCACCACTTGCATAAATGAATTTATAATTTAAAATGTGGTTAATTACATATGATTACATTTTGTTGACCATTATGTAGGAACTCATTGAAAGAGGGTCATAATGTACTATTTTATCAAAGTAAAATTCCTGAGGTTCATCCATTGATGCAAGAATTCAACACTAGTATCTTAACAGGTCAACAGCAAATAGAGCTTTTTCTTCAAAACTGACTATGTCTACAACTGTCCCATTAACCCATTTCTTCTTAAGTGGTATATCTTTGAGGATTGTTTTAGCTTCCACAAATAACCCCAGCTTTCAAATTTGTGGGTTCGAGAACATCTTGGGTGCTATGGTCTGTATCTGTACAATGCTATACTTTCTTGGTAGTCTCCTGTAGAGTTGGTTTGTCTAATCTTCTTACAGGGACCAATTTATTAATTGGTAAAGAATATTCAATTAAAGGGCTAACACTTAAAATATCTTGTGACAGATGGTTTTCATTGCAATCTCTATCATTGGTCTGAATACAAAGCAAAGAATTTATCATTATATCTGCATCAAAATTACTTGTGCACATTGTTTCATTGTAAAAAACTGGTACAGCTTTAATAGCTCCATAGCAATGTCCAATCAGGTTTTATTGATAACTCTCTATGATGGTGGGTTTCCTAAATTGTGTAGAAAACAACAAAATAAAAATACTGTTAAAGCGGTCATTGGGAATTTGTAATGCTTTATATTCATGTATCATAGGCTAGAGGCACCTGTTGGTATCAAGAATTTTCTAGAAGACTCAGAACAGTTGTATTTTGTCCTGGCTGACAACTTTGCAACTAGCCAAACTTCATTGCTTTCCAATGATTTCACATTTATGACCTCTGAGAAGATGCCGATAATTCCAATGATATTTACAGTTCATATGAATGTATATTAATTTTTGTATCCAAAACTTTGTCAAGTTTGCATATTTGAAATATGAAACTTAGATATTTTATGAGCCTACCATTCTTACATGTGTAAAGTTCATGTAACCTAACCTAAACAATCTTAACATAGAATTCTTCTAGTTTTAGGAATTCTGTAGTTAACTGTCATGGTCAGAACACAAAACAAATGCACACACACACTTGCATACACAAGGCCATCACAACCACATAAGATTCATTTTGCCTATTCTTTTATGAAATGTGCTGCTCTTTTTTCTGCAGCTGAGTGCGAAGACTGCCTTGGTATTAATCAAGGGTCAGTGGGTACATGGAAGTTCTATACCTGTCTTTAGCATTTTTACAATGCCAAAACATTCCAGCAGCCATCAATCAGTTAGAATGTTGAGAGGGCAATGTTACATACCCCCCCCCTCCCCCCACACATACACACCTCAAAGCCTTGGATTACAATGGTATCAAGATTCAAACCATACAGCCTGAAGACTGTCATTCCTTGCCAAATAATTTTTTCAAAAAACTCTATAACTACCTGACTGAGGTAGAGCAAGAGAGTTAAATTTGTACAAGAACTAAGTGAGAACCATAAAAGATGAGAGATTTCCAGCTCTTATTTTTAGCACTTACCGGTGGGCATTAACCAATTACTTTAGGATTTTACAACATAGAATGTTTATTCCAAAATGTTTCACTATCCAGAAAGAACAGTATCCTATATGAAATGTAGACACATATACAGTATGTTGTACGTATTATCAAATTTATTTTACCATTATTGAGCTAGCAAATCCACTCAGCCACTAACCACCCCTTTAATAATTATTTTATTGAATGAGAGTTACAAATGACATTGTATATTTATTGTGAAATATTTTCACAACTTACTGCTAGTATAAATCACAGAGAATAAGGCCAATTTTGAGATACCCTGTTGACCAATTGAAGTCTCAAAACTGATAAGGGCCACTTAAGTGTGTTTAAATCACCCAACACAAGGGTATCAACTCTTTGAAGCAAATTTCATTTGCTGGCTGACTGTGTTTTGTTGGAAGATTACTACATGATATATTGAGCCCCTTAAAAAAACTGACTGATTGATGGTGATCAAACTAATTGAACCAAAAGAAAATTATAACATCAGAGAACTCAGTTTAATTCTAGCTTTAGTTTGGAGAACTATTGCTTACAAGGATTTCAGACCTTTGACATACAGTATGATGGCATCATGTGACCTGTGATCTCTACCAAATTCAATAGGGGTCTTGTATTCATGAAACTGGATCTACACCCCATTTATGAAGTTCATCAAAAGATGTGCCTTTTGAGTTATGGTGGTCAAAAATTATTTTGCAGACTTTGACTTCTGTTGGCCTCAAATGGTCTTTGACCTTCACAGAAAAAGAATATGGTTCTTGTACCCAATAAGACAGATCCACATACTTAGTATGAAGTTAATCCACCATGAAATTTTCTGAGTTGTGGTGTTTACAAGCAAGTGTCACATACATACATATACATGCCATCTTCATCGCATAGATTCCTTTTTCCTCTGGCAAGGGATCAAAAGATTCATGCACTATGCTGCTTCAAGAATTACATCTTAAAATAAAGACTAAACTCACTGACAAGAAGTCTATTGCAACATTGTCCAGTTTTGGTCCTTCAGAGGTCCTATGTATTTCAATTTACCATGGACATCTTTGCAGTCCTTGGAACTCAATGATCAATATCTAACTGAAACCCAAATAAATGATAGTCTTTCTGATCTCAAAAAAGAACCAGGAGCACAACAGGTTTAGTGATTCCTTGCAAAACTTTACATGAAAACATGTAAACTATACACAGGGTTCTTTTACTTAATAAGGTGGATCCCAATAGAAACTATGATATATGTGAGGGCATACAAGTATTACTTGCAAGTAATACTGGAATAAAAGGTTTCAGACTTTGACCTGAAACAGCCACAAAAACTCCCAGAAAAGATTAAACCCACACATCAAAAATGAAGTTCAACAAGAACAAAGAACACCGTAGAAGGGCGTGGCACTTAAAACTGTGTCTGTGGATAGAACAGAATCAGGCCCGGTGGCCAAATCAGAAACAAAATTTCATCGGTACTTTCCCCATAAGAAAAAGGGAGGAAACCTAGCTACCTGACCAAAACCACATGGGCAGAACTCTGGAACGGGCAAACAAGGGTCACATGACCCAGCGCCCCAGTGCCGGAACACAGTGCTCCCATTCTAAACAGCCTATGCACAATCTTTTTACAAGTATAAGAAACCCCAGCCTACACTTAGCACATAGCAAAAACCACGGACCGAGGAGGGGGCCCAGGGGAACAAGCCCGACCTCATACTCAGTAAGGGCCGGAACGGAACCGCTAATGTTCCGGGGAGGGAAGGAGGCCTCGAAGAGCCTACCCCTCCCCGAGCAGGAGGCAAACAAAAGCACACCTCGTACCCGAGGTAACACCGACGAAACCCCACACAAAACAATACAGAGTGAACTCGCCAAAGTTAGCTGCGCTACGACCTGAACACGAAAGGAAGGGAAAACCCTTCCCTGATGTAGCCAGGGTGGAAAAAGGGGTGGGAATAAACAGGAACGAACTCACCAAAACGGGAGATAACAAGGCTTCAAGTGAGCTGAGCAGATGCAAAACAAGCATCAAAACCTTCAATGTAGACTTGTCACTGAACAGAGCAAGTCACAGGGAAGAATGACCAGGCCAAGGCACCGGATCTTGCCAGACGGTACTTGCTAGACTGGCTGCCCTGGCAGGCTTAGGTATAGTTGGTGGTTGTTGTTTTTTGTAAGTTGAGTGCCGATGGCGTGGGAAAATGTTTAAGTAATTTGTCCATAAGGTTAGGAGTTCCCGATGTAAGTATACAAATACCGAAAGTCTTGGTCTTCTCAGAAGGAAATTAACATACTAATGTTAATTTCCATCTTAAGATTGACTTTAGTTTCCTTAATAAAAGATTACCATAATACATTAGACTAGTTTTATTTTTATTTGTTTTGTTTCCATGCAGGCCTATCGTTCAGTTTACAACTTGCAAAGCTTGTTATGTTGCAAATTGGTTACAGCTAACAAAAAATTTTTCTAGGGCCTTGGCCACAATTTCACACCTTAGCCCTAACATTAGGAGGGATCATATCCAAAATTTCCCCCTTAAAGCAACACTTGGAGTATTTCGTTCCCAAGCCTCAAATTGAAGACCAGAGGGAAAGTGTTTTCTGTGCCATTTCCAAAACTGCTCTTGAGTGCCCATTGACAGGCAAAAGATCTTAGCCTCCTTCATCCCCCTCCCCCACCTTAGGTTTTGCAGAGGTGAGGTGGGAACCCCTAGGGCTGGGTGGCAAACATAAACCAGCTGGAGGTGTGGAACCACTGTCTAGCACATCTGCCCTTTTGCACCCTCCTCCACACTCCAGGGCATGCAGGCTATGCAGCCTTCTAAGTTTGTCTCGTATACTAACAGGTCTTGTACCTCATCCTACAGGTCTGAGAACACCCCTGTTTTCGGCATCGACATCTCCCTCACCTGCTTACACCCCAACATACTACCGTGGTCATTGTGGAAGCAGCTGTCTCTATTTATTTTCTCTCACAGTTTCTGTTTCCTTCTCTCTCTCTAGGAGTGGTTTTAAAAGTCCCTCTAACTGGGCCAAAACATGTGTCTGACTGTCCTTTAGTACCCATAACCTGAGGATGCTGAAGAGTCATCTGAGATGGTGAATTGGTGACCATCTCTTTCTACTTTTACAGCAATTCAGGGACTGCTACAGGGACTGCTGCTGTTGTGACACTGTGATTGGTCAAATCTTTGGAGAAAGTTTTGTATATAAACACTTTTAAGGTATAGTGTTGCCTACCTTTCTGTGCCATCTGCTTTAAGCCACTGACTTCACATACACCGTCATCTCTGTTTTGAAGCCATTCTACAAGATCTTCTCGTCTAATGGTAACAAAGCCCTCTAGAAGCTTTTCTTTGGTCTTTCTTGGGTCTTCATCTTTATTTGCATTCAACCACTCATTCAACATTTTTCGTGCCATTTCACCCTGGTTAAGACTTGTAATATGTTCTGCAATTTCCACTTTCTTATAACCAAAATATCTGGCGAGCAATGGCCAATCAAAGAGAAGTTTTAGAGATAGTTCCATCAGCGTGTAAGGATCCAAACCTGTCAATATGTCAATATAATTTCTGTACATCAAACTATCACTGTTACACAGAGAATAAAGGATTTAATTGCTGCATATAGTACTTATCAAAGATTGTCTTAAAAAGTTATTCTGGTGGCTAAAGTTAATAGCTGAACAAAATTGCTGAAAATTTTCTGAATCTAACTGTGAAAACCACATCCTCACTATAGCATTTCGTATTTCTAAGATATCAATTTTTAAAATTTAGTGATATTTTGGAAATGCATCTGGCAACAGAGCACTTCAGCTGAAAATGTCTTTGTTTTCCTTTATTATTTGTCAATCATAAATTTACTAAACAAAAAGAATATTTCTACAAAAATGATACATTTTTATGAAATTCTTAGTACAGAGAACTTTGCAAACATTCCAAATGTATCAGGTTTCAAGGATAATTAAATAAGAAGATTTTAATAGCCTAAGTATTATAATGCTTTCAAAGAGCATTTGCCCAGGTGACAGCACAGACCCCTGTGATTCAACTTCCTGGAGTAGTTGAAGGTGTAACCAGTCAAAAAAGGTCACATTCCATCAAACATCTCAAGTTAGGGGCATGATATTAAGATGGAGTTTTCAACTACTGTAGCAGTAAGGAATATTTTTCTCTTCCATATGTTTCACATTGTTTGTCACCAGAATACCACTTTAACTAATGCTGTAAAATTACACAAACTGAAGAAGAAGAGCAAGATGTTCAAACATAACAAATGTATTCCACTTGAAGAGAATTTGTATGTACTCTGAATTACACTGAACTTCATACAATATGTTTGACAAAATATGTCGTCCACATATAAAACACAGAAAACTTGAAGGAAAAAAGTGCATTTCTTAATCAAATATGGATTTGGAATTTAGCAACAGTACCACAAATATGTAAAAAAAAAACATATTATTTGAAGTGTGGTTAAATCTAGTTTTCATCCTGAGTTTTGCTGAACAAATCCAGGCAAGCATGAGATCTGCACAAAACACAATTTATGCTAGAGAACAAAGTAATTTATGGCAAACTGATATTAAATTCAAGACAGATATGTAATGGAAACAAATATTTATTCTAAAAATTAAAAAGGACAATCCCCACCCCCCCCCCCCCCCCCCCCCCAGCAAATGGACAAAAAAAGAACAGGTTAGCAATGTAAAAAAAGGGAATATATGCAAATTACAATTAAGCTATCAAATATAAATACATGAAGCCAAAACATGTGAAGCAATTATTTAGCGATTCATCACAACCTGGATACGGATCATGCCGCGTGGCAGGAATGGATCATGGATCCCCTTGTTCACAACGCAATGCCTGAAAACACCAAGAACAAAGGTGTGCATGTCTTGAGTACAGGAGTAAGGGCGTCCGTTATGCCCATGCACTTCCCTCACTTCCCAAATTAACCTAATGACCATGTAAGACAGACAAACTGACTTATTAAGGCAAGATGTACAAACTGGAGGATTCAATTAATGAGCCTCATATGTTCAATGGGTCATTTTCCACAACAATAATTTCTAGAGAAGTACAACAAGGAAGAAAAGCATTGACTTTTGACTATGTACAACAAGTTAAAAAATAACTGTCTATACCTCCTTTAAAATATAGTCATGACAGCATGGTGAATAAGGCTAGATACCCCTTCTCCTCCCATCCTTTGTAGTTGAAGTTGTTCAAAGATGGGGGGGGGGGTGCAAATAGCCAAATTGTTCGAATTTTTATAAGTTAATGTCACAATGGCTACACATGGTATTTGTTACTATGTTTTTCAAGGCCAGAGTGTGTTTCACAAGTTTTCCACTTTTCACCAAATAAAGAGAGAACACAACTTACCATAATACAACTGTCTGGCTTCTCTGTATAAATAACATTGACACATTGAATCGAAAAGGGTTTCCTTCATATTGCCATCATCAGCTCGAATTTGTTGCCCCCTCCAAATGTTTAACATTCTGAAACAATTTTGGAACGAATCTTCCTTTTGCTCTATAATGTAAGCAATGTCATGAGATTTGACCAAAACTGGTGCAAGTTTTTGCCAATTATCAGTGAGGAGAGCTGCAGTGCTTTCGAGCTCATGTTTTCTGAGACCTAAAATAGATGTAGAAATATCACAGATGTTACAAACCAGAAGAATCATGCAATTTCAGGCTGGATTTTGCCAGCGAAACAAAAAGCTGTTGCAACCATTTAGCCTACTGAGATTGTGGACTGTATGAATCAAACAACCCATGTCATGTCTACGAGAGTAGGAGCCTACGCAGTTCGCTGCTTCTGGCAGCCACAACATCAATGATATTTTTAGTGTCAAGTTTGGCCAAGATCCTTTTTTCCACAGACATCATCATGTTTGCCTCAAGATGTTCTTGTGTGTACAAAAACCCTACTGTATGTGGGTCATTTTTATTCGTACATAATCTCTCAAGACTTAGCTACTGAGTGATATCCAAATAATCTAAAAAGATTTTACCTGTTTTTACTTTGTTTCCTAGAGTACGAGGTGCTATGTATAAGTCAGAATGCATTGGTCACCGTACTTGTATATCTTGTCGTAAAAATATTAGCACGGACGGGTTGCCAATAGAACATTCTTTTGTTATGAACTAACAGACTAACTAACATGGTGATTTCTTTAGCTGATTCCCACAGTTAAAAATATATTTTTACACAGCCCGTCTGTATTCTATTAACTACTGTGAAAATTTGCTGTAATTTTTACCAGGCTCAACGGCCCACAGTCCCACCGGGCATTGCCCAAATGCCTCTGTGGCCAGTGCTTGTAGGTTAAACTTATAGGTGCATCCACGATGGACTGATTTGAGACAAAAACAAAGGAGTTGCTATAAACATAGAATACATACGATTAAAATGAAAGAACATAGATTACCATATGCAGTAGGGTAGATTCACATAATCTCTAATGAGCGGTTTGTCTTATTCACATATAGCATTACATAATTCTTTACAAGAGCAAGCAAATAGATTACCTTTATATAGTTCTTTTTCTGCAACATGTCCAAGGCCAATGTTATACAATACAGAGGCAAGCATCTCAATTTTGTTTACATCAAAAGATTGAAGCATACTCCAGTATGACAAAATTTGATAGACTCTTTCAGGGAGGAGTTGGAATGTTTCCCTAAAGGCATCCAGACGCACATCAGAAATCAACAGCTTTTCACCAAGTAATCTCAATTGTTTCGTTTCAATTTGAAGGCTTATTCGACGTAAAACAGATTCATTTAAACCTGAAAATATAAGTTGAAAACTTGTTATATCACCATAGGCAATGATTGTTGAGATTTTACTTCAGGTTGTCCCACATTTTCTCTTACTAACCTTCATTCCTTAAGAAATTTGCATTTTTCCACAGATATGTATCCATTATACTATAGAACTTTCACATCCTTTTTAATTTAAAGACTGGAACTAGAGGAGCCTGGGAGTGACAGATTTTTCTGACCTCAAATGAACTTTGATATTCATCATCTTTTTCTGGTATTCAGCACATACACACACAGAACTACTTACATACTGTACAAACACATGCCATCACCATTGCATATATGACTTTTGACTTTTGCAATGGATCAAAAATAGACCAGCAAACACAATTTATGTGTGTAGGTATTTGTTTGTATGAGCTTTCACTTGTCTTTTATTCTTCTGGAAATAACCTTTACCATTCAGCAATTTCACTTCTCTAAGATCAAATTCAATTTCCCACAGTTAAATTCTCAAAAATCAAAACCAGACATGAATGGTACAACTTAAAATGAAGAAAATACAACTAAGAACAGGTTCTTATTTCTCTCATTCTAAGTTGTACTTGTTCTGATCCACAGATTTTATTGTTCGTAAGTATATTAATGTTCATATGTCACCTACAAGAGCAGGGTACAATTTGGCGTGTTCGAATAGAGGCTATCCGACCAATATAAAGACACAGTACAAGAAATTCAACAACACATTCAAGTATAAGCTTGATAATAAATGTAATTCTTCAAAGTTACACAAAGTTTCGTCTTCCTTTAATTAATATGGGTATAAGGCTAAATCATCAATACCTTGGATT
>KN884661.1:95332-117297 GCA_000934455.1 Apostichopus parvimensis
AAACATGAAAGGGGAAACACTATCCTTCAGAAGTAAAACTAGTTCTAGTATCAAGACTGTTGTGTTACAGCTTTTAGGAAATTTACCAAAATATTTACAAAACATGAAAGGGGATACACTATCCTTTATAAGTATGCAACAGATAGTTTGTAAGCATCAACATATCATATACTAAAACAATTACACCTTTTAAATGCATTCATCGATATCTCCAGGATAGTTACCTTTCTAGTGGATTCATTGAGAAAGTTTTAGTCATCTAAATTGACCTATGATATGCAAATTACTGTCAATCCCCCATCGCTCGTATCCAATCATGCAAATAATCAGTAGTCGAAATTCTCTGAATCTTATTTTAGTATTACAGTAAGTATACTACTTACCGTCTTTTGTAAGTTTTTCCTTCTTAGTAAATGTTTGTATTTCTGTCAGGAACCGTGAGTCAGGTTTACATCTGCTTAGAGGTAAAATCAACCCCTTGCCATACTGACAGTTAAAACATCTGGTGCCACTAAAAGTTCCATCAGTTCCTCCAACATCAAGATAGTTATCCTTTGAATAAATCCAGAGGGAAACCCCTTACAGTGGTTTCTTGCCTTTAAATACATTACATATACAGCACAAAGAGTAGTTTGCAAGCTAACACAGGCTGAAGTTCATACTGCTGATGGGGAGCAGTATAAATCTAAACAGAGTCAGGGCTTACATGGTTTGATAACAGGGAATCGTGGGACATAATACCACAATGATGAAAGAACGACATTTGTTTTGGATGCTCTCTAAACAACAAAGGGTTGAATTAGCATGTATTGTTAGCCTAATGAGATCGATTTGAAATTTTGGCATTTGGCCCTCTGCTGACCCCTAATGACCAATGACCTCCACCAAAATAATACGGTTCTTGTACTCACTGTAAGAAAGAAACATGCTAAATACGAGATATGTAATATGTGATGTAACCTATCTTGGGATATCGTGTTTACAAGGTTTGTGTTTGTGTGACATTTGATGACCCCAAATGAACTTTGACCTTCACCCAAAACAATAGGGTTCTTGTACTAATTATAGTGAAGCCATATGCCAAATATGAAAACTGCAGGTGCAGTTGTTACCTATCTTGAGATATCTTGTTTACAAGCTAGGGCATCATATATACACACACACACGCACACACACACACCCTCACAAACTTGCCTACCTATGGCAAAGTAACCAATAAGCAAGCAATGGCATATTACTAAACAACAGAATGTAACACCTATGTTGATAGCACAAAGACACTTTGCACACAGGTAAACACTTGCTAATACCATGAACTTTAGAGCAGATTAAGGTGAAGTCATAAGTTTTCAGCGTTGTGGAAAAAGGACAGAAAAAATACAATTGAAATTGATGAATTTACATGGAAGACATGCCTTGTTATTTGATAATTTTCAACTTATTATTAACCCCTTTATATGCAGTGTAAGCCAACCTTCGAGTACCGGCCTAGAACTAGCACCCTATAGCTATGATTTAAACACACATGTACGTTAGTGCAGAGCACAAATCATCACACTAGAAAACTCTTATTCTTTTGGTAACTAGTTAGTTTTTGTTAATTTTGATTTTTGTACTTTTCACTAAAAAATGTGCTATTTTTAGTGATGAATTGCTCCTAAACCATTGCTTCAGGGTACTTGATTCTTTCAGAGGTTATTATGTCTAGTACAAACAATACAAAATAATGATTACAATGCTTTCCTATAATATGTTTGCAAGTTGTGCAACTCTAAAGTTGCTATTTCATGCTGCGATTCAGCATGAGGTAGGGGTTTTTGATGCCAATTTTTTACCAAAGTAACCATGTTAGAGCTGTAAGGGTTTTATACTTTAATTATAAGTATAAAGTTCTTACACTTAAACAAATTTCAGGGTTCTAGCTGTTCTCAATATTAATTTATGAAATTGTTAAGTTGCTCCGATGTACAAAAGAGGTCGTCTTTGACGGCCAATAACTCAAAACGCGTCACAATGAAAATATCTGATAATTTTTTCTGGAAGAGATATAGTACCACCCTGTTTGTACAAAAAAATTTCAGGAGGGTGTTTTGCCTTATTTTGAAATGAAAAATCCTCAAAGTTTGGGATTTTTACAAAAAACGTTTTTGCCTGTTTTGATGTTCCATGTGTTTTGAGCCTGGGTATTGTGCTTCAAGGTTATTCAATTCAATACTGTGCAGTTTTTAATTTCATATAAACAAATACTATTTGCAATGTAATTGTCTGCTCCTGGTTGAATTCATTTAATTTATAGAAGACTTAACAAAAAGAATTTCAACCAGTACATACATATGTATGTACAGTGTGTACAGTACATACACTGTACTGGGTGTATATGTACAGAGTGCCATGAGTGCCAGAAGACTAATATACACACTGTACTTATACACCCAGTACAGTGTATGTACTGTACACACTGTACATACATGTATGTACTGGTTGAAATCCATTTTATAGTAAAGTCTTCTAATTCAACCAATTGTATATGTACAGTGTGTATATTAGTGTTAGGTTTAAACATAGTCTTCTGGCACTCATGGCACTCCGTACATATACACCCAATACAGTGTATGTACTGTACACACTGTACATACATATGTATGTACTGGTTGAAATTCTTTTTATTAAGTCTTCTATAAGTACAAAAATCGAATATTTTGACACTTTTAAGTTGACCTAACTCCACAAGACAATATTTTTGTAGCCTAATTTTTTATTTTCCTGTTCTATGGGATAGACTCTATAGGCATCTGTAATAGAAAGGTAGTAGAATGTTTAATTGCTGAGAAATGAGACCTCAAAAGTCAAGAAAATGCCATGGTGGCGACAAATTGCGGAATTTCAAAGTGTGATAAATCGGCCAATTGTAAAGCAATGCAACTGAAATTTTCAGAATATGCTTATTTCATGGTGGTCCAATCATACAAAAAAATTGGGAATTTTTCAAAGATGTCGAACTACAACATACTCCAAAATCTGGTGATTTGATATGGAATGACCCATGAGCATGTGGTTGCCAGAGTATGGAAGGTAAGCACATACTCCCTATACTTTTGTTAATTCTTAGAAAATGGAAAAAACACGGAAAGGGATGAGAAAACGGAAAAAAAAAAAAGTGACATATTTACAAAACAGAATTTCAAGTTTGGAAAATGGAAAATATTATGGCTATAGATTAAGGAAAATGTTTTTTATCTCATCAGGACTATTTTGGAGGATAAGATATTGTAATTGACTGCTCATTGAAGCCGGTAATGGCTATACTTTAGTTGTCATACTGTAACAATGGTTCCATGGTAAAATGAATGTTTCTGAGTAGCAATGATAGTATTGAATGGGCAACTGGTGGGGTCTTATGAATAGCCACGTCCGGACAAAGGTTAAGGGCCAAAGGTCAATAAATACCTCAGATCTGACTTACCAGTTCCACACCAGCAAGTATGCCATATCCATCTATTCCCTTGATTTCACCAATCCATGCAATGACACCTGATAAAGTCTGTTCACCATAGTTGACCTCCACCAAGGAATCCAAGGTTAAGTCTGGGTAAGGGGGTTCTTCAGGTGGTACACCACCAACTGCCCCTTCTGATTGGTTTGTTACCTCTGGAGGGTCAATTGATCCATCTAAAGGAACATGACAAAAAATATGTGTGACATCCACTTTTAAATATAATATAAAACTATGGAATGCATTTGTTATACAAAACATGAATAATAATATGATTTGTGTGCAGAGTATTAGAAAATGTTAAGACAACTTTTGGGCAACACAGAACACTGAAAATGAAAACTGAAATTTTGCAACTCTGTAGACGTTAGCCAAATGTGTTTGAAATTAATGATGATATCAAATTAAGAATATTCAGTGTTTGTAAAACTAGGATCATACATGTAAATACATTTGTACTACTTTTGATATAATTCACATATTTTGAAATCCATAAATCTTACAAACTTTAGTAGTAAATACTCATTTGGAAAAAAAAAGTACTTCTCTTGGTTGAATAATTTCATGCAAGTGAGCAGATGCTAAGTTTAAAATCATTTAATACTTGATAGAAAATGTCATGTCAGTCAGAGAATGGGTATCTTTATTATTATGTCTGCCAATATCACAAACAAATACACTGCAGCAATTTTTAAAAGTGAAAAGGATGTAATACCTGAAAGTTCAGCTAATGCTTCTCTTTGGTCATACATTCCTAGCAGATCTTTCAACTTTTCAAAGGCTTCCAACTCTCCAAACCGTTGCGATTGCTTTTTCTTCCAAGCAACTATTACAGCTAAAAGATGATCTTCTTTGACACTATCGGTTTTATAACGTTTAAGGTCTTCATGGTTCAATGTTAACATATCCATCAATTGTTGCTGACTAAGACGGAGTTTTTCTGCCACTTTTTGCATGTTCATCCTGGTGAGTCTTCTAGACTCAGGAGTTGCTGATATAAAGAGAATGAATAAAAAGGGCCACAATTAATTGTATATTCTAGGCAAATATGATACATTAAGTTCTATGCTGATGGACTGGTACTTTCATTTGCAATGAATGAGATGAGAAGTGGTGTAGCCATCAGAAAAAGACTAGAAATCATCATAATGCGATGTAGTTTAATCTGTCTTACTAGGACCATATTATAGATCATCCAGCTCACATCTTTACTTGTAATCAAAACAAAAGGTACAAAGAGGAAAAGATGGTGCAACATGTAAGGAAGGAGTTTTGCATGAAATCACTACTAAAGATACATGTAACTAACTCTCACACAGTATTAATTGATTGGTATCTTTGTAAAGCTGCACTGGTACTTAAATAAGGAAAATATAAGGGTAGTTTGTGAAACATTCGTCAAAACAATATACACAGAAGGTATGGTGGGTTTTGAATGCACACTTATCCTCGTTATTGCTAATATTCTATTAAATATCTCAACCATGACCACCATCAACTATTACACTAATCAACCAATCAAACAATTTTCCTAAATACAAGTTCGAAATATCAGCCCATTACTCCACATCATAAAGATGGGAATTTTTTCTTGAGGCAACAAGAAGAAACAGCAAAACCGTCAACAATAACAGACATTGAAGACTTGTTATGGATTGATATGATGGTTTTCCACAAATTTAAATTGCTCAAGTCTTTGATATTTCATTAAGTTCAGTGACATATTCCAGTTGCGTGAAATGTTTCAGAGAACCCTGTCCCACACTTTGATAAATAGTTTATGATCATTTAACATTAGTAATGGGACAATATCATAACTAGATAATTATATTTACAACCTGCTGAATCGTATGATACCATTCAGTAAATTTGTCTTGACAACTTTCAGGCTTCAACAATGTATTTCTTTACAGAAATCATTCAATTCAATGATAGCTTCTGAGCACAACCGAAACCCCTACCAATTTTACCAGATAATTTGTTACATCAGAAAGCTCAGACATGCCAAATTGGTCTGCTCTCATCAAATGTCAATTAAACAGGTCACCCTTGGTGTGCAGGTCATGTGACAATGACCCAATCAAAATATACCACTTTTGTTGACACACCCTTGTATTTTTCATTACCTTAAAGATTTCCAGAAGAACATTGAGAAGTAGACAAACATGTTAAAGCTCTTTAGTTTTAATTTTGGTATCATGTATAGAAGCAGTAGACAGGCCTCTCATACTCAATAAATGGAAAGTAAGTTACAGTACTAGAATTATTAACTCCGTCAGGAACTTCTTCTTTCTCCTGTTATTTTTGTGAGGTTTGCATTAAACAGCCCAAACCCAACAGAATGAGGAAATAATCAATACATGCATAACAAATTTCTAGTTTTTGTCTATTGATCACACTCAGGTCTTTAACTTGGATCTTACTATTCAATGCACACGATTTGGGTGCATAATAGATAATGATCGTACATATAGTTTAAATAAATTTTCATAAAAAGTGCCATAATCTATAATTCTATAGAAGACCTGTCCTGGCAAAATGCGAATCCAATATGACCAATTGGAAATGTATATGGTTTGCTGGGGTAGTATAATCTTTCATAACTTGGCTTAATATTGATTTTCAGAAAAATGCATCATTTGTATTTAGTATTGTTTGTACATGTAAGAACAACAAGTAATGTAAATCATCTCTGAAACACACTCAATGAAACACTCTTAATTTCCTGAGCTCTTTACCTGGACTAATATCCTCTATTTTCTTTTTAGAAATAATAAAAATGATATAAAAATAATATAAATAAAAGCATCTTGCAATTTTTGGAGAAAGTTTTGTACAAATACTTTTTTACATAAATACTTTAAGTTATAGTGTTGCCTACCTTTCTTTGCCATCTGCTTTAAGCCACTGACTTCACATACAGCATCATCTCTGTTTTGTAGCCATTCTACAAGATCTACTCGTCTAATGGTAACAAACCCCTTTAGAAGCTTTTCTTTGGTCTTTCTTGGGTCTTCATCTTTATTTGCATTCAACCACTCATTCAACATTTTTAGTGTCATTTCAGCCTGATTAAGACTTCTCATACGTTGTGCAATTTCCCTTTTATTATAGCCAAAATAGCTGGCAAGCAATGGCCAATCAAAGAGAAGTTTAAGAGATAGTTCCATCACCGTGTAAGGATCCAAACCTGTCAATATACCAATACAATTAAATCAAACTTAAACTGTCACTGTAACACAGATAATCAAGGATTTAATTGCTGCATATAGCACTTATCAAAGATTGTCTTAAAGCATATTCTGGTGGCTAAAGTTGATGGCTGAATACATTGCTGACAATTTTCTGAAACTAAATGTGAAAACCACCTCCTAACTATACAATTTGTATTGCAGATATTAATTTTTAAATTTAGTGATATTTTGGAAATGCATCTGACAACAGCAGAATTAATGTCATCGGAGCACTTGAACTCAAAATTTCTCACCATAATATGTCAATAATTAATTCACAAACACAAAGAATTTTTCTACAAAAATGATACATTTTTATGAAATTCTCAGTACAGAGAACTTTGACATCTATGCAAACATTCCAAAAGTTTCAAGGATAAACCAACAAAAAGATTATAATAGCCTAAGTAACGCTTCCAAAGAGCATTTGCCCAGATGACATCACAGACCCCCTACTGTGATTCAGCTTCCTGCAGTAGTTGAAGGTTTAACCAGTTCGAGTTGGGGCAAGATATAAATAAACACATAAAAAATGAAGAAAACATACATGTGCATTTTTTAATCAAATATTGATTTGGAATTTAGCCATAGCATCACAAATGTGTAAAACAAACATATTATTTGAAGTGGTATAGTCTAGTTTTCATCCTTAATTTTGCTGAGCTGACAAGCTGCCATCCAGGCAAACTTGACAATCTATTGCAAAATGATACTAAATTCAAAGCATATATGTAATGGAAGCAAAACAGTTATCATAAAAGTTAAAGACGACAGCCCCCCCCCCCCCAAAAAAACACGTTAACAATGTGACAACGGTGATTATATGCAAATTCCATTTAAACTATCAATATACAAATACATGAAGCCAAAACACTTTTAAGGCAAATACTTTGAGATTTCATTAAAACCTGGATAAGAAACATGAATGGCAGGAAGGGATCATGTATCCCCTTGTTCACAACACAACACCTGATACATCAAGAACAAAGGTGTGGATGTCATGAGTGCAGGGGTAAGGGTGTCCATTATGCCCATGTTCCTAACTTCCCAAATCACCCAGTTGACCATGTAAAACAGACATACTTACTTATAAGACAAGACAGACAAACAGACATGTAGGTGTCCATTCATACACACATAACCTACTTGTATGGGCTAGGACTTGAAAACACTCCAAGACTATCAAAGCTAATGCTTGCACAAACAACTTTAGAAAGAATTTTCATCTTGATAAGTCATAGACCAATACAAGTGCAAGTAACTATTTATTATTAGAGATATTCACATCTAAATTACGGTAATTGTTTGGAACTGCTGCTTTAAGCCTTAATAGATGTTGTCATCATCTCATCAGTGTAGGCCTAAAATATTAATACATTAATCCATTGTTTAATAGTCCATCCACTTCAATTAATGAGCCTGATATATTCAATGGGTCACTTCTAACAACAACAGGGAAGAAAAGCATTGCCTTTTTACTATGTACAACAATGTTAAAAATAACTTCCTTCACTTTATCCTTTAACTTATAGTCACCACAGCATGACAGATAACGCTACATACCAGATACCCTCCCCATCCCATCCTTTGTTGTTCAAAGATGTGGGGTGGCAAATAGCCAAACTGTTCTCTTTTGTGTATGTTAAAGTCACATTGGCTACACCTGGCATATTTTTACACTGTTTTGCCAGGCCAGAGTGTTTCCCACAAATTTAACCATGTACCTGCAGTTGCCTCATCTTCAAAGCTTTCCACTTCCCACCAAACAAAGAGAGAACACAACTTACCATAATATAACTGTCTTGCTTCTCTGTTCAAATCACAATCACACATTGCTTGGAAAAGGGTTTCCTTCATATTGCCATCATCAGCTCGAATTTGGCGACTCCTCCAAATGTTTAACATTCTGAAGCAATTTTGAGATGAATCTCCCTTTTGCTCCATAATGTAATCAATGTCTTGAGTTTTGACCAAAACTGATGCAAGTTTTTGCCAATTGTCAGAGAGAAGAGCTGCAGTGTTTTCAAGCTCATGTTGTCTCAGACCTACAATAGATGTAGAAATATCACAGATGTTACAAACAGAAGAATCATGCAATCTAAGCTAGATACTAAATATGATGACAGTGAAACAAAAAGCTGTGGCAACCATTTTCTGAGATATTTGACTGTACGAATCTAACAACCCATTGCTGTCCAATCAGGAGAAAAGTGTTCTGGCTACCGAGTATTAATTATAAAGATACAAAAGATAATAATCATAAATAATAGTAATACAAGTTATCAAGCTCAACATACAAAAAAGTTCCTAAGCCCTGTACAAAGAAATTATGAACCAAGAAACACAAAATACAAGTAGGACAGAGAAGACTGAAAAATTAGTTAAATAAATAAGTTCATATTTGAAAGTATAGTTAATGAAGGTGTGTTGAGAATATTGAAAGGCAAAGTATTCCAAAGACAGACCTAATGCAGAGCCAAAAGTAAATACAGCTTCTTACAGTTTTTTGTGTCATGACTAATACTTCAAACTTGCAAAAAGCATGTCTGTTTTACCCCTTTTAGAGTCCAATGATCATACCTGTGCCATTATGATGGCATATGTATATGTATGCATAAGAAAACTGCAAGTAAACATGATTCTCAAGAATGTTAACTGAATTAATGAAAACTTCACTTGGTATGTCGATGCCCTATATTGAGAAAATACAATCCTATGGATTCCAGTTAAAGTCAAGGTCATCTGTGGTCAGCAATGTTAAAATTGATTGCAAATATGGGGAATTTGCAAGGATGAAACTTATAATTAGAATATACAGTATGGTATGTACCATATTGCTAGGAATCCTACTGTTTTTAGTAACGGTAAAACGGTGACACCTTTAAACACACTATTCCATTCCAATCAAAGATCAAAACATACCCTCAAAAGGTAAAAGGTGATATATAATGCCAGATTCCTTTAACATTCAGCTATACTGGGTTTGCAATATATGCATTAAAATAGAAAATACACAGCAATGTGGTTAAATGGTTTAATATGGCAACGGGGCTTGAATTCTAAGGATTGCCAGATCATTATGCTGTGTACTTGACTTCTTGGGCAAGACACTTAAATTACTTAATCTACATTGCCTCTCGTCACACTTGGGAGAAGGCTTGTAAAAGTAGTTGTTAACTCGAAGCTGTAGAGTATACATTAAAAGAGATTTATTATAAAAACATGATGGGTTGATGTGTTAGTCAGCATGTTCTGCAGTGATCTCAGAAACATTTTAACACAGAATTCTATTGAATGTACAGTATCTTAGAGCCCTTGTGAGGGTCCAGAGGGCTTCAGCTGCAGCTTTTGCAGATATTTATTTTTCTTGAACGTAGTTTAAAGCACAGAAATACATTTCTGAGGGGATTTAAATTAGATGAGACTCTTTCCTTTCATCTTACCTCTTCTTATTTGTAACTATTTATTCCCTATTCATTTCTAATTTGACCAATTAAACTCTCTGTCCATCTGTTTTTCTCTCTGTCTCTCCTTAAATCTGTGTCTCTAAATGTGTCCATCTATGTCTCTTAATGTGTCCATCTGTGTCATTTAAAGTGTCCATTTGTCTCTGAATGTGTCAATCTATGTCTCTTAATGTGTTCTTAGTTTCTTTGGTTTCAGTTAGTCTCTGAATAAGATCCTGCTAGGATATGTGTCTCTAAATGCGTCCATCTATATCTCTTATTAATGTGTCCATCTATGTCTCTTAATGTGTCCATCTAAGTCTCTTAATGTGTCCATTTGTATTTTAATGTGTCCATGTCCATGTGTGTCTTTTAATGTGTCCATCTATGTCTCTTAATGTGACCATCTATGTCTCTTAATGTGTTCATTTGTCTCTTAATGTGTCCATGTGTGTCTCTTAATGTGTCCATCTGTGTCTCTTAATGTGTTCTTAGTTTGTTTTGTTTCAGTTAGTCTCTGAATAAGAACCTGCTAGGATCGAAACGTCAGGCCCTCTAACTTTAACATATTAACCAGTACAGGTTTTTTGCAGTAGATAAGCAGTTTGCTAAAGGTTTTTACTTTCTGGGAAATAAATTTCAGCTGAATAAATTGCAATCCCCCAGAAGCTGTTGCATGGTGTAAGTTAAGTAAATCTGAGAAGTGTAGTTCTGTAAGGGAGAAACAGAGAGAATGTTCATTGTTCTTTATATTTTGTTTTATCATTGCACATTTATGGGTGAAATATACCACGCTGTTCAGCTGCAATTTTGGCATTGATTTAAGACAAACAGGATTTGAATCATTCTACATTCTCTAAGTTCTTCTTTCAAGGTTGAAGTTAGGCACTGAAACAAATGCCATCAGTAGGGCATGTTAGCGACTTCAATATTTTAGCTTCAGCAATTGTGAAACTCCATCTCCAATACAGCAAATAAACAATGTAATAGATATAGTGGCTCAATGACGTCAAATTTTTTCTCAAGTCTTCAGCCTTAATACATGTTCATGACAGTTATCTCTATCACATAGACCAGTGATGATGGTAGTATTTGTGTCTCTCTGTTGAGCATGTTTACAAAATAACTAAAATTCATCAAACTTGCACCATAGTCAAAGTCATTATCTGAACAATATATCATAAATATGTTTTTTACCGCCACATATAAAAGCTACATGTTGCTAGCTTAGAAATTGTTACTATGCATCACAAGTCCACTTAGAAAAACATTTGCCTACACTATTAGTATCTATAGTGTTTATCCCCATTTATTACAATGAAATGCAAGATGAATCACTAAGCCTGCAACCTTATATTCTGTTCATTAATAAATTTAGGCATGAGTAATATTCTTGTGTAGTAAATGACATTAAAATTCACATTTAGCAAGTTCCAGTAAAGAAATAATATTCAAATTCTAGCTAAGATAACTTTCAATCCAGTCTCAGAGACAGTATTATTTATCAGAATTCACATGACAACTCCTGGGTGATGTCATGATCCATTACAGGTATTGTAACAAAAGTGACTTTACATTGCTACATATTGCTTCTGAATTAGAATCATTATCACAAGAAATTTAAGTTTAATAGATGGCTCATCAAAGATATTAGAAATAAAGTAGATTGTTAAATCACAATTATGAATTATTTTCTTGAGTTGTCCACATTTTTATCTTGTAGGTTAAACTTATAGTTAATCCACGATGGACCAATTTGAGACAAAATCAATAGTTGCTATAAACATAGAATACATACGATTAAAATGAAAGAACATAGATTACGATATGCAGTAAGGTAGAGTCACAGAAACTCTAATGAACGGTTTGTCTTATTCACATATAGCATGTAACATTAACTTTACAAAAGCAACCAAATAGCTTACCTTTATATAGTTCTTTTTCTGCAACATGTCCAAGGTTAATGTCACACAATACAGAGGCAAGCATCTCAATTTTGTTTGCATCAAAAGATTGAAGCATACTCCAGTATGACAACATTCGATAGACTCTTTCAGGGAGGAGTTGGAATGATTCTCTAAAGGCATCCAGACGCACTTCAGAAATCAACAGCTTTTCACCGAGTAATCTCCATTGTTTCGTTTCAATTTGATGGCCTATTCGACGTAAAACAGATTCACTTAGACCTGGAAAGGGCAAAATAATGGTTGAAAACTTGTTTCATCACCATGAGCAATGATTGTTGAGATTTTACTTCAGATTGTCCCACATTTTCTCTTCCTAACCTTAAATCCTTAAGGAATTGCTTTTTCCCACGATATGTATCCATTAAAGTAAAGAATGTTCACATTTTTTTTAAATTCAAAGACTGGAATTAGAGGAGCTTGGGGGTTACAGTCCTCTTCTGACCTCAAATGAACTTTGATCTTCACCAGTTTAATCCATTTTCTAGTACTCAGCACAGGGATGTACACATCAAGTATGAACTTCAAGCAAGATATACAAGTGAAAACTCTTTGGTATAACTTAATCGTCACGCATACTACTCTGATAACACAAGGTAACACTATTAGAAGTATACAGACTGCCACATCCTGGGATATACGGAACAAATAAAGTTGAGGCATTGCCAATAGTTGGTCACGCCACCGCACCTACAGAGATCAAGAATGTGAATGATCGCCTTTGATACTCAAATATATCTCGCAAACTAATGATTATGCACCAGAAGGCATGACCTTACCTACTGAATATTGATGAGGCACTTCCTAATAGGGCAAGAAGGAACTATGTATACACTCTCTTACAGGGCATCTTCCTACTAAGTTTGAAGCAGTTCGGCCAAGCTGATTGAAAGGAATGTTTTGCATTGACATTTTTTCAGTGCATTTGACCTTTGTATCTATGACCTTTGACCTCAGTTACCATGGTAACCACATAGTAAGAGAGTATTTGACATTCTGATTTCCCTTGTGAATGTTGCAAGTCAATTCCATGTTTCCACTTTGATTTATAGCGAGTAATATGTTTTACTTAATTTGTATTTGGACCTAGAGCTAAGATTTGTCCTTTTGTTCTGTAGGTTTATGAAACTTATGATCCCATCATATAGCACCTTCCTAAGAAATATACAGAAAAGTGTGAGTAAGGAGCTAGAAATATCTGACACAAACTTGCACTGAAGTTATACCTTTGATCCATGACCTTGTGACCTCAGCTACTATGGTAACCACATCTATTGACAGTGCACGACCTACCCTTAATACATGTGAGTATTGGTCAATGCATCACCTTGGAGTCATGACAAAAAGCAAATGTTTTGCATACTTTGACCTTCAACTGCAGATCTTGATTATGGCTACATTAAAACTGATTTGCAGGACAGAAATATTGTCAGAGAGATTGTTTGAAACATACCCTGTTCAATTTCATCAGCAAGAGTGTTACGACCAATGGCACGACAGGCTTTTAGAAGTTGACCCAGCTTGTTGCATCCTTTCTCATGTGTGTACCAAATGTCAAAGACAGTCCTAAGACAGTCGTAGGGATTCATATCATGTGTTAGCTTTCCAGTGAGTTCACGTTGCTTTACACCAAGCTCAGCAGCAAACAGTTTCCAGCTGTTTGTTACTGAAAGTATCACAGTATTCAGAACAGTCTCATCAAAGCAACCACGGTCAGGAACTGCAAAGGGAGAGAAAAGTTTCTCTAAGGTGTTAAACTTAGCTTTTGTAAATTAATTCATATCTGGTGATTCTTCAATACTAACCCTTACATTCGGTCAACATTTAACCCCACTTTGGTTAAAACAAACTTAACTAGGCTTGACAAGTACCACAGTTGTTTGAAATCTTTGGCTGGTCAAAATCAAGCTTGTGGGTACATGCCGTATGAAATTGCTCTTAAGATGAAAGACCTCTTCGACTGAATTATGAGGGAATAATACAGCTGTGTTTCAGATCACATATATTGATTGCCCTATGACTCTATATGCTAGTTGAATATCCCTTATATTTTTCCTACATTAATTTATAACAAGAGCAAGTACTGTGTGACACTGCTGAGAACAAAAGTGTGTCTACATTTAGCATTGTGATTTAATTCCTCTGCTTATAGAGCAGTCATCCAGCCTTGCTTTATATCTCAATAGTCTGGGATCTCAATGCACAGCATATAAGACCTTATCAAGTCTTGTACCATTTGAATCTAAGTACTGTCCAAATAGAAATATGATTCATTTCCTGTTTTGATGTAAAAGAAAAACTTGTAGGAATTATTTAAATTTGTTAAACTTATATCAACAATACACACTTGACTACTTTAGTTACCACAGCTCTGAGCATAGAATGTGGTAAAGTTTCAATATTTCATTTCATTTATTTGCTTTTTCTCAGTGTACAAAAATTGAAATAGTGACAAAGTAATATTAATTAACAAAAGTCTTAAAACTTCAGAACAATGCAGAGTCAAGTTTTGTTTCAAATAACAAAGCAAAAGACTACAAGTTTTATAATTTCAATGTGCTTAAATTGAAAATGACTACATGAAGCAGCGTGTATGCATCATATGTTTACAAAGAAATGTAGTGCTAATGTTACTTCCTAACTAATGTTCACATGGTAAAGAGTTAAATCAATTCTAATGTTAAGATAGGTTTGAATAAACCTTGGTTGATTTGGTATGAGTGACAAGAGTTGGCAACCAATCATAAATGAAACAGTTTTTACTAAGAGAGGCAAAATATAAACAGGAATCTTATACTCATTAAGGTGACTCCTATAGCAAGTATGAAGCTCATTCAAGTATCATATTGAAGTTTTTGTGTATGCAAGGAATTAATATTGATCAAAGATAACCTTTGAACCCTGAATAACATGATATGGTCTTTGTTATTATTGAGATGGATACACATGTCAAGTATGAATATCATCCATGCTTCATTTTTGGACTTATCATGTCTACAAAGTTTTCAAACTTCCGACCTCTGCTGGCCTTAGATGATCTTTGGAAAACCAACAGGGTATTTGTAAGGTATGTACTGTGTTATAATCTTGGAGTTAATATGTTTGCAAGGTTTTCAGACTTTGACTAATGCAGAAGTCAAACAATCTTTGACCATGACAAAAAGACAATAATGTTCTTGTAAGCATTAAGGTGCATTCACATATCAAGTATAACATTCATCTAATAAACATGTTTACAAGAAATTTAATGAATTTCTCTTACGTTGACCGTAAATGATCTTTGACCTCCACCAATTTCAATAATCTTCTTGCACTCACTAAAACATATCCACATACCAAATGTCTTCTGTCATCATGTTCATTTTGAGTTATCATGGTTACAAACAAGATTTACACACACACACACACACACACATGTTTGTATTTCATTCCGAGGACCCCATTGTATTTTCCATTGTTCAAATCCACGTACCCTTACTTTAACAATACCCCATACAATAGAATTCTTCCGAGGACGTGGTGATTCTTTAGAAATCACAATCTAGGGCCTGAAATTCTTTTGTTCAAGTCCTCGGTCAGATAGAAAAACAAACGCACACACGCACACACCCATATTTGTATTACATTCAGACCGAGGACCCCATTGTATTTTCCATTGTTTAAATCCACGTACCCTAACCTTAACAATACCCCATACAATAGAATTCTTCCGAGGACGTGGTGATTCTTTAGAAATCACAACCGAGGACCAGAAATTCTTTTGTTCAAGTCCTCGGTCAGAATACAAAACAAACGCACTCACACACACAAGCCATAAGGCAAAACGTACTTGCCTGCCAATGGCAAAGAACCCAAAATCTTTTTATAATTACATTTGGAAACATCAATAGGCAGAAGTTTCAAATAAGAATTTTTCATCACTTTCACAGACTAATCTTCAAACTTCGAGAATATTCAAGAACCAAGAAAGAGGTTTTTCGTTTTCCCTACTTTTTCCCAACCAACCTGCTTTCCAGACTGCTTGAAAACCATCAGTATTTCTATGACACCAGGGTAATGTACCACATATATGCATGTGGGGAAAGAGCTACATGTTTTACAATGTAGATTTGATGGTGATCTCATTTCAAAGATGTGTTTTTGGCTAGCAAGAAAACTAACCTTGTACATTGCAAATTGCAGGAATTGGATTATAGTTACTGATTTGTGATGTCAAGTGACACATGTTTTACTCTTTACTTTCCTTTTACAATCTGTTTACTTACATAATTAAATGAAATGTTTCATTCATGAGACTATTAGAATGCGCTCGGTTTTCCCAACTTGTGTAAGAGATTGTTCAATGGGAACGGGTACCAGGCTACCGTCCGAAAAAGTTATTCCCTGGTCCAAGCCTTTACTACCTGGTCAGGAAATATGTGGAAACCACTGACATTGTTCTCCACTTTCAGTTTCACTTTTAATTTGCATTAATGAAAGGGAGGATAAAAATATGCTCTTCCGTAATTACATCATTTGGTGATATTACCTTTTACCTTGATTTGTTTAAGTGTAGAATTTGGTGAAAATTTGCACTGATTAGCCTTAGCAAGGTCATTGCATACTTGCATAATTTCAATGCAACAAAATTGACCTTTGTACACTTGCACAGCTCATAAAGTTGACCAACCAGAATCAATTTTCTTGGACCGGTCCCACAAAAGTTGAACAGAATGTTTCTATAATCAAAAACATGTGATTGGTCCATCATCACACATCGGACATCACTACCTGTATTTAACAATATTGGGTTGATTGATGTAGTTTTAAGGACTTTCCAACTAATCTATAAATAGGCGTGACCTCCTGGAACTCTAGCATTAGTGCACAGCAATGAAAGAACATTTTGGATAAGACTAGTACAAGTATGATATTGCCCGTGTCGTATAAGTGCCGAAAGTTGCTTCTAAGAAAGTCATTTTTTGCAAAATATAAATAATTGTATCCCATTGCTTAATTTGATCAATTTATGCAAATATACCCCAACGAATGCTTCAAGAAAATCTTTCAATCACGCAAACCACATTGTCACAAGAAACTTTTTCAATGGGGCATTGCACTGTTTGGCTCGAATGGCCGTACACACTTGGAAGTTACAAAACTTTTTCATAGGCCATTCAAAACCATCATTGGGGGAAAACATTGCATGTGTTGATTAAAAAGTAATTTTAACATGTAAGTAGTAAATATAAATATGCAGTCTTGCCATATAAATTAGTTCATGGGTTGTTTACAGTTTTACCATATAAGTGACTGACAGCCTGCATAGCCTATATATGTAGTAACTTTAGGCTTATGTATGCTATTATTGTATAGGTTGATTGCATAATGAACAGGTACCCAGGCGACCAACCAAAATAGGCAATTGAGTACTAGGGAGAAAATTGTTGGACTGTTTCCATCACTAAGAGGTTAACAGCATATTTTTTTAAACAGACAACTTTGAATATCAGAATATTCTAAGTTAATAGTTTACCTTTCTCAATGTGATCCCTAATATCTTCTCTTCCATACTGTCCAAGAAGAATGAGAAAACTCTGCAGATGAGCATGATGCCCTTCATGTATATCTTTCCACCAACTCTGCAGCACAGATTCTAACCTGAAGAAGTCCTTCTGCTCCATTTTTGTACTTGCTCTCCATTTATCCGTCAACTCCAGTTCAGAGATCAATCCATGACAGAGTTTGCTATCAGCAACTATAGCTTGAACTTCATACCCAGAAAATGGATACGGTGGTGGTTCTAGGAATGAATAAATAATATATGCATGCAGTTACTTCATAGGACAAACAAGAAAAGACTCACAGATACTTAGCAATATACAATACCATTTGCATGACTTAAAGCAAACTTCTCATGTAGTGTTAGACTGTGGCCTAAAAGTACTTGCATGTAGATTTAGATGTGGCTTCACTCAATCTATCCCATAGGAATTGTACTATTTTTATTTTATCTGGCCATACATACTCATGGAGTGCACAAGTTTAATAACTTCATAAAACATGTGGGAAGTTACATCATGTGAAAAGAAATGTGGAACTGATGTGAGCCTTAAATTAAAATTCAAACAACTACTTACATATGGAAGCAAAATTTGTTGCTACTGTTGCTAACTTCTCATTCAGAACTCAACAAAAGCATAATAACCTCATGAACACCTCAATAGACTTCTAACTACTTTTCTCTAAGTTAAGCTGAGTATTTGTCAACACAGCAGAACCAATAAAGTATGGTGATTATAAAAAGACAATTCATTCTTTTTATACCAAGAGAAATTACAACCATCCACATGGCTTAACAGAGTGACTTATTAATTTGGGAAGCAATTGTCAATCTACACTGATCTTCTGAAGTCAATAATGGATCTCCTTCAGTTATTGACACATGATTTCCAAAAAGGTGTTAGGCTAGCTGACAGAGTTTTAATTTAGAGTAGCTAGTTCTAGAATCAAGAGTTTAGTGTTACAGCTTTTAGCTGGAAAATGTACCAAAAGTATTTTTAAAAAACATAAAAGGGGCTACACTATCTTTTAGAAGTATGCAACAGACAGTTTGTAAGCATCACATATTATATACTAATACAATTACACCTTTTAAATGCATTCATTGATATCTCTGGGATTTACCTTTTAAATGGAGTCATAGAAAAAAAAAATTTTAGGGATCTAATTGGACCTATGATATGCAGATTTCTCTCAATCCCTCATTTCCAATCGTGCAAATAATCAAAACACAAAAGAATTTTCAAAAAAATTGACAGAATTGTCATCAATGGAGGTCAAATAGCTCAAGACCCTCATCTAATCTGTCAAAAGATTGTAGCTATTGACCTAAACAGATAAAGGATGTCAGGAATAGCCAACAAATCAGCTCTCCGTGTGGTGGTTTGTACCTGATTAAACCTTGTAAAAGATCTGAAAGATCACATTATTTTAAAATATTGATTAGTTGTTTAATAGGGCATATATAAACAAATGCTACCTTATCAATACTGTTGCATGACAATCATAAAA
Organism: Apostichopus parvimensis; assembly: GCA_000934455.1. Classification (NCBI taxonomy): domain Eukaryota; kingdom Metazoa; phylum Echinodermata; class Holothuroidea; order Aspidochirotida; family Stichopodidae; genus Apostichopus; species Apostichopus parvimensis. The sequence goes on from KN884661.1 coordinate 114,522, forward strand.
TATATGAATATAAGCCTCAATGCAAACAGTCATATTAGGCATTACTAATACTTACCTGTTCTTAACTTTACGTTGGTAATTCTGGTGGGCCACACTTTTTTTGTATCACTAGTACACCTCTCTTCCTCCCTGATGTTAGTTCCTGAGGGTATTCTGTGATCAGACCCTGATGGCATGGAAGGCATCTCTACTGATTCTGGTTTATGCTGATTTGATTTTCTGCCTTTCTGATGCCATACCTTAAATCCTTCAGCCTTTTCACACTGACCATCATCTGCTAACTGATGTTTTGTCTCTGATACTGCCTTTTGAGCACTACCTGGATAGGACTTCCGATAACTATTTCCTATAACAATAGTAGATAAAACAATATTATTGTGGATTCATACAAAGCACATAAAACTACTTGAATTGGCTTGATGAAAATATGGTTTTGTTGTAAATGAAATATGTGCAAAATATATGAAAATCTCCCTTTCCAAAATTACAATAAAACTATTACACAGAAACAACACAAACTATGAATGTTTCATAACCTCAAATTTGTCAAACTCATGAAGTGGGCAATGAAATTTAGGTGGCTTCACCGTGACTGCTCATTGTGGAATTCAAAATGTGAGGTAAGAAAAGGAGGGCAATCCTCCGAGTTTCTTCTCTCATTCCAAATACCACATTCATGAACAATTGTTTATGGGTTGTGTAAAAGAATGTTTAAAATCCACACCATTCATGAACTCCCTACTGTAGAAAACAGCATACATGTTTTTTATCTTGAGCTCTGCCTTCAGTCACCATTTTAAATTTTGCATTTGTATAATGCTTATAACGGATGCATTCCTATTCAACACTTGTCCTTGTATTCATAGCAAAAAGTCACTTTTCACTTCATTCAACTTTTGACCTGTTAGTATACAAATGTATCAGTGAGTGAAGCCAAATTCTCAGACAGACACTCGGAAAGTGTGCATCAAATGCTTGATTGAATTGATTAATTTGTGATGAACTTTCAATGACATACCATCAGTAACTATTGCAAACAACTTGTGCAGTAGGTTTGCCAGAGAAATATCCAGTGTCCCTTTCTTAAATATTCTGTGCTATTGCCATTCTAAGTATGAGCCAACTTGGTCTTGAAGAGCATTTGTCATGTTGGCTAAGTATGGCGGGCCATCAGTCTCAAATCGTGGGGAATCGACTTATACCGATTTAAATCGACACATACCAATTTCCTTCGACTTATACCAGTTTCCAGCAGCTTAAATTGACTTCTACCGATTTAAATCGACATATACCAGTTTAATTCTACATATCATCGATTTAAATCGACGTATACCAGTTAAATTCGACATATCATCGATTTAAATCGACATACAGTATACCAATTTAAATCGATGGTAAGTAAAATAAATCGGTATATGTCATTTTAATTGACATATACCAGTTTAAATCGATGATATGTCGAATTAAATAGGTAGAAGTCAATTTCCTTAGACTTATACCAGTTTCTAGCAACTCAAATTGACATAAACCTATTTAAATTGATTTAGCTCATTAACATATTCCAAATCCCGATTTCGGTGATGATTGACATGTGGAGATACATCACGTGTAGTCACCTGACAAAGCGGGCGAATAATTAAATAGTTCCAAAATTACCAAGCTAGCAAGCTTGTCAGGTGACTGCACATGATGTATCTTCACATGTCAATCATCACCGAAATCGGGACTTGGTATATGTTAATGAGCTAAATCGATGATATGTCGATTTAAATAGGTATATGTCAATTTGAGTTGCTACTGTAGAAACTGGTATAAGTCCACGTAAATTGACTTCTACCAATTGAATTCGACATATCATTGATTTAAACTGGTAGATGTCGATTTAAATTGACGTATACCGATTTATTTTACATATCATCGATTTAAATTGGTATATGTCAATTTAAATCGGTATATGTCGATTTAAACTGGTATAAGTCAAATTAAATTGGTATATGTCGATTTAAATTGACATATACTGATTTAATTTGACATATCATCGATTTAAACTGGTATATGTCGATTTAAAGTAGAACGATAGTGACAGAAAAAAAATCTCTCCTTTTCATATATAATGTAGTTTATATGTTACCAAGCAACATATTTTTTTAATTTTCCAAATAGCACACCGGAAAGTTATAAAAAAGGGAATTAAAACATCTTTTTTTCGTCTCCGTAATTGATACGAATTTTCAAACACTGCAACGACCTTGAACAGCCCTCAGGTCAGTGAATGACGTCACTGTGATGATCTTTTCTGTTGTGCACTGTTCAGTACGGAGCTGTGCGTGCATTTCGTGTCAGCATAACTGTTATTTTCCGGCGTAATGTTCAAGACATAAATAGATAATGAATACCATGGTGTTTCTTGATTACTTCATCACGTGTTTACAAGTTTTTTTTACGAAATTTGCGACGATTTCGCAACGATTTCCCAATATCTGAAGAGGTAACTCGCAAGCTGACCCAACGTAACGTAAATCACAAGATCACGTTGTTGGCGGGTTTTATACAGAGTGCTGTATGAATGTGCTCACTTACATGTCAAACTGGCACAATAATAATAGTGATGATAGTCTCAAACGTAGATTAGTATAACATCCGAAAGAAAATCCAAAGTTCTAAACAAAGTAGAATCACTTGTATGCACTAGGCCTATACTGTAAAACATAAACGTTCCTTGTTCCGTACGTCATTAAATCCAACAGAAAGGTTCCATTGAGCTTGAAATACAACC
>KN884661.1:117800-158554 GCA_000934455.1 Apostichopus parvimensis
AATTGGGCCCGAGATGGCTCTATGACCGATTTTTCCGTAATTTACATTGGGGCAGTCGGCTTCACTAAAACGACAAATAAAGCAGGAACAATAACACCTAATTAAAATTAGACCGTTAAATGTCTCACGCAGTGTATCAAATCTCCTCTCTTCCCTTTCAATGTAGTTAAAAAAGTTAAAAAAATGTAGTTTAAGTTAAAAAATCGACGAGGGGCTATTGTCCCATTTCCGACTTAGGCCCATATTTATTACAGCGTTAGTGCTGACTGTATCGCATGAGTTTCAAATATTTAGGGTCCCAATCATCTTCTGTGAAGTGGGCAGAACAAACTTTCACATTCTTGCCATGAGAAACTCCTGGTGCGATGAAGTCTTTCCTGGTTCTCCTCACAAATCGTATCCAGAGTTTCCGATATCTCTCACTACTTTTTCCGCTTGGAAAATTGAAAAAACTTATTGTAGAGTCCACATTCGTTCTGTTGCATCCCCCTACAACGCAATTTCTTGGCATTTTGCTAGTGGTTTAGGTTGTTTGTCGAGTCCAATATAGAGTAGGTTGCAACTAAACTTACACACTCAGTGCACACAGCTGAAGTACACTACGCCGAGCTCACTTTGTTATCATCATAATGACGTCACAGGTCACTGTAGATCACGTGATCATCATATCGCTTTTCGCGAGAAAGCCCAATTTTTGTTTAAAAAATCAACGAGTTTAAGAATTTTTTTCAGCCTTTCCCAACATGGGATTGACTTGAATTTTCACATGTGTAAAACGGAAACCAACTTGAATACTCTTGAATAAATTCGTGTTTTTTCGTCAATGCTGAAAATCACTATCGTTCCTCTTTAAATTGACATACACCGATTTATTTTACTTATCATCCATTTAAATTGGTATATATGTCGATTTAAATCGATGATTTGTTGAATTAAACTGGTATATGTCGATTTCAATCGATGATATGTAGAATTAAACTGGTATATGTCGATTTAAATCGGTAGAAGTCAATTTAAGCTGCTGGAAACTGGTATAAGTCGAAGGAAATTGGTATGTGTCAATTTAAATCGGTATATGTCGATTCCCCACGATTTGAGACTGATGGCCCGCTATAGGCTAAGTACGCTTACTTTGTCATGGGAGCAACACCAGAGCAGTGCTGACACCTTTTACAAGTTAGTCAGGCAGAGACATCAATGGATAGCAGCAGTTTAACATAAAACACCTGTTGATTTTTTTCAATAAGGTGAACATTGCAATGATGTGCTGTATGACATATTTATTTGTAAAAGAATTCATACAAGTTTCATGATTCCAAAATTTTTGGACATGTTCTTAATCTTAGAGCAATGTCCCATAATTCTGCATAATTTAAGCAATTTATAATTACCTTGAATTATTTATGTCACTGCAGTGCAGCTACAATAGTGAGAAGGCAAAACATACAATTGTTTGCCTGATGGTATGTGTATGATTTTTTTAGAGGTTAGTATTTCTTTAATTAACTATTGCATGTTTAATATATGGTTACTGGAGTGTGGTATCTTTCTAACCTGTGCTCAAAGGTTGGTTGGTGAGATAGGTCTCAGAAGAAGTACCTCCAATCTGCTTCTTGTTTGATGGCCCAGAAGATGAAGATGGGAGAGGGTTATCAAGCAAGATTTCTACATTATTTCTATCAACCCATGCTGTCTGCTTGGTGTAGTTTGTGAACACTCTCTTGCCATTCGAAACACCACGCCATGGTGTGAGTACTCGTCCTTCTGCACTATCCTACAACAAAAGATCAATGAATGTTAACAGTGATATTAGATGAGAGAGGGAGGGAGTAATGGTGCATAAAACATGTAGTCCAGTATACAGTTTATTAAATGTGCAGTTATGTGAATTAAAAGGTATGAAAACCTGACAAATCCATGTGTCCACTTAGCATTGTGGTTAGACAAAGGCATTGTTATTGTCTGAAATTTTCATTCCCATGAACTCTGCAAATGGAACAAAATTCAAGTACTGCCAATCAAACTGGTCGATTTTTCATGTTATTGGGGACATGGAATCGTGAAAATTTGAAGATTATACTTATGTTAGGAACCTTGACCACTTTTGCATATAGTCATAGTTTTACAGTATGATTAAATGTTGAAAATTTTGTCTAAGTTGTCAGTTCAATGGAATCATGGGGGCTTACAGAGACTTGATACTGCCGGTAAAGTACTGCTGTCACTGTCTTCACTACAATTATTATCGCCTAGCAGAAGAATGATTACTTTGTTGCAACACAGTAACCAGTGGCATCACCAAGAGTAATGGGCATGGGAGATATTTGTTCACAATCATGATGCTTTCACCCTCCCCAATGGACTGTGGTAAAACAAAACTGAAAAACTCTCCCATATGTATAAATTTCTTTTATTTGCGTATTTATCAGGCAAAAAATAATACTTAACTCCCCTAGCCCCCTAAATTTTCCTCACTTGCTGTCCCTCCCCCCCCCCCCCCCCACCTTGGAATTTGTGCTGCTACTGACAGTATATTAATTTTTAATAAAATGAAGTCTTTGCCTAACTTTGTCAAACTGTAGCCATAATTAGAATAGCTCATACATTCAGTGCAGTGTACTGTGAAGAAATTGTCACCAGAAGAATTGTGTCAAACTTTGACCCATGACAATGTTCCATATTTTGAAATGAAAGGAGTGACTTACAAGCATATGTGAATACGATCTGGTTGTCGTACAGTTCAGGGTAATGAATGTAAAAATGTGATTTTTAGACCAGCACAGAAGATCAGAAAAATCCAAAGTGTGTGATCAGCGGGTTTGCTTAAATAGTTTGAAAAACTAATATTGAGCATTTCACTAAACACCCTATCCTCCATTTTTGCTCCTGCAGAGCCATTTCTCAGTATATTTTCTTGATGAACACATTTTGCTTTACAAATTAAAATATGATAGTAGCAAACAACAAATTGCATTCAAAAGTGCTTTTCATCCATGTGTTAGTGTTACAACAATAAAAAGGATACCCTCCAACAGACAGGATTATCTCCATTATTTAGCTGCAGAGTCACTGGACAGTAATTTTGAATGTGCGATTCTGCTCTAAAATGATCAGTAAACCCAACCATCACTGAGGCCTTTGTGCTTTGTTTCTCTCAATTGGAAGATATCTATATTTATTTTATCTTCTTTGTACAGAAACATTAAATCTACAATATCTCATCATAAAAGAAACAAGGTTTATCTAGCTGTTCAATTAAAGAATCTGTAGTAATTGGCAAATGATGATGATTATTATTATTATTAACTTTTGACAGAAGGGTAAAACTCGGTTAGCATGATCGAGTGCTAATCTCCCCCGAGGCCCTTAAAAGTAAAACGGGTATAAATAATTAGCAAAAACTTAAGAAATAAAGAACAACAGGGTTAAAAGATGGAGGAAAAAGTAGATGATGGCTGGGTTTAATTCTTAACTTTTTGTGGGGATTCTACTTACTGTCTCCATTCTACTTTTATCACCTCCCCACCTATACCTAAGCTACATGACAGGAAACATTTTAGCACTGCGCCCCCTATATCCTACATACTGGCACAGCCCACTTTCTCCTCATAAAGCTACCTTGCTGAAAGCTCAAAACGAAGGGGTGGGCCAGAAACAAGATTACCAGATTACCTTAGCGATTCCTTGCCTTACAAGTTGAAGTTATATATGATTGACGGAGCAGCTAAAGAAAATGTGTCCTAAAGTCAAGTGGCAGAACATCAGAAAAGAATTCCAGATAACTTGACCATTGCAAATTAGGTTTAATCCTACTGCAAGAAGATGACAGATAACAGTCATTGGTGGAAAACCTTTTCTGCCTCTTAAAAGAGCAAAATTCAAATTCTGTGACAGTTAGTGACACAGAAAAGCCATTCATCAAAAAAGGGGTGCTCAAAGTTAGACAATGATGTGAGGGTCATTTTAGAGGAAAGTGTTGAATCTGTCATGTTTCCTTTGATTTCATTTGGCACTTTAGACTGAATGCTCCCAGGCTTCCAGCTTTTATGAGTGATGAATGTTTCTCCTGAAATATAGAACTGGGATTTGCAGTACGTTTCAGAAATGGTGACCAATATGATCAATTTTTCAAGTAACCCCAAATGTGAAGTGTAACAGCTTTCTTGCTGATGTAAAATATGAAATTGCCAAAGAATACAGCATTCCCAACTCCTCCTCAACATAGGTTGACAAGAAAACCATTGTGACCCATGCAACTTTGTGGAGGAAGGTATTACATCTGTCAGAACTTGTTTTACCTAATGCAGGTAAAAGTACACATTTATGTGACAACAATCATCTAACTACAAGTTGCACTAATTATGTAGGGTAAATTATGTTACTTTCCATTTTTACCACTAACTACCTCAAATGACTTTTCACCACAGCATAATCAAAAAGCTTCTTGTGTACTCAATAATTTAATTCCTATAAATTGCAGCTTTCCATTTTGAGCTTGAGAGCTTACAAAGTTTTCAGTTTGTATTGGTTAAAAGTCTTCCCTATGCAAATGCTAATGTTCTTATATAATTTTTTGCTTTGATGTGTAGTTAAGTTCCTGCTGTGTTGTCAAACAAAGAAAGATTCACTGTAAGATGAGTTGTCAACTAGCATTACCAATTGTAGCACGACCAAAACACTGTCTATGGTCCCTTGTGTCCCAATCACATGCAGTGATTTCAGGAATGGAGGTGTAAAGTAAAATGTCTAAAGCAGGTGAGTGTTGGGGATATTTACTTCACTGCTCTCTTTCCAATCTCAATACTTCTGCACTTTGTGACATGGTAGTTCAAAGGATGGTACAGTACCTACTCATTCAGCCTAGCATCCTATTAAACAAAAGTCACCTCAGATGCTGCACTTTGTCTTTCAAAAATATGTGCATATGTAACAGGAGTCGTACCATCTTTCGATGCTTCTGTCGTCATTATATCCTCCATTCAGACAATGGCAAACATCATGCAAGTCTATACATCACATGTGCATTATAAGCTGAGGATCCTCAAATACAGCCCCCTTGTCTGTTGATTAACAACACCGCAACTGTGTTGTCAACCACTGACCCTCCCCCCACACAATGAACTGTCTTTAGGTATAACCCTCATTCCTGAAAACCCATAGCTCTAACAGATTGATGTGGTGAACATTCTCCTCGTTTAAACTTTGCCTGGTGTTGTCAATGGTACCCCAAAGAAAATAATTGTTCTCTGGTCACTGATGTAAGGAGTCAAGATGGAGTGAACTTCATGGTGAGTCCAGCTGTCTGTTGCTAACCACCAATGAAAGTAATGGTCCATTTATTCTATATACTAGACATGATTTGATATTGTGCTTACAACAGAACCTACCTGTTATTCTGCTGGGTGATACAGTTATTCTACTCTACTGCAGACACTTCATGTTCTTCATGGAAGGTTACATTACAAAGAGAAAGAGCTGCTCTGTTTCTCATAGTAATACTCCTCTTTGTTCAACAACCTCAATATTTATGAATGTTCTTATTTTTCAATGGGGCTTTACTAAAGTGCGCTCAATGTTTTTTTTCTCTGTCACACGGTAGAATGAGGTGCTAATGTTGTGGGGAGACAGGTAAGCGAGGAGCGAAGTAAATGCTGTATTTTGTACACAGCTGCAATGATACATAAAACAACTCTCTTTAGCAGTCCAAAATGTTTGAATTCCATATTGCATCTGCACGCAAATTGTAAGTTTCAAGTTCTAAAAGCTGCAACTCTTCAAGGACCACCTCAAGTCTTTTTCCGCCTTCCCCAACATCGGATTGACTCCTTTTTTCAGATATATGTAACAAGGACACCAACTAGAATACAAGTGAATAAAATCATATTTTTGCTGCCAATGCTGAACATCATTATTGTTCATCTTTATGGTTACAGTAAACAAAATGTGGGCCAAAATGGTCCCTACATATCAGTCCCTACAAATTTTCGAGCCCAAAGGATGTGTCCCAAAATGCATTTGAGATAGAAATATAGTTTGGGCCACCCGGCACAAAAATGGGCCTGTAATTTTTAGGGCCTACTGTAGATGGTCACCAAACATTATATTCACATGTACTAGCTATTAACCATCAACTGTGTGCCAAGTTTGGCCATATTCCGACGTATGGTTGTGAAGTTATTGCAATGTAAAGATAATGTGGGCCCAAATGGTCCCAAACATATTAAGCCCCACAAATTTGGGCCCAAGGAATATGTCCCAAACTGCATTTGGGTTCACCCGGTGCACAAATGGGCCCTATAGTACCAACAAATTAGGCCTATATGTACCAGCTATTAAACAACAACTGTATACCTGTATAAACTATGGAACAAGATGTGAGCTGGAGTTGGATTAATCTGCTTCATGTCATGTGGGGGAAGGGGGAGGGGTGGTGGGTGTGGGGCAATCACAAGCTGCAGTACCTTGCATACTGTGTAACGAAGGATCATGCCTAGTTTCATTTCAAAGAGGCAGGGAATTGACTTCACCAGAAATTCAGCTTTCATATAAGTGTAGAATAACAGACAACTAACTAGGAAATTTTAGAGAATTGGAAAGAGCAGAGAAATTGCCATTGGATTTGTACCATTGACCTCGTCCTCTTGATATCAAGACCAGTGCTCTAACAACTGAGCTATCCAGTCCTAGATTGGTTGTGATCCTTATATCAAAATATAAACTTCTTTTTCTCTTTTCCATTACCTAAATGTTTTCTGTTATTTATTTACTTGCAACCTTTTAATTCTTAACTTTGTTATCACTAAACTCATAATTTATTCCTAAAATGAATCTAAGGATACAAGTAAGGTTGGAAGGTCAAAACTGTGGCAGACCTATGTAAAGGTACTTTCTATATTGAGTGCAATTACTTACCACATCGACTGCAAGATGGTTGTCCTTCACAAAGACTACTTTTCCTTTCACCCACGTTTTACGTGAAGTGCAACTAGTTAGCAAGACATTCGCCAAGACATCATCACCAGCAATAATGTATGGTGGCTTATCAGCATCTTTCACTCCTACATCTGTATCGTCATTCATTGGCTTTGAATCATGCTTTTTTCTCTGAGGTGGCTGAATCTTGTTAACTGCAACCAGGACACAATTTCCTCCTTTGCACCAGGTGTAATTTACACCCACAGAATCATCCAAGTTACACTGGAGGAATAACCAGAAGAGGAATAGTAACAATTCACAACTACTTTTATATTCCAATTAATAAACAATATTCTCCTTCATGGTCATGGAGAAACTTTAACATTACACAAGTAAACATTGCTCTTTACAGGTTTTATCACTCAACAAGGAATTCTGTAACTATTGCAAGATATATAAGTCACATTAACTTTGCTCCATCTTGTTCATTCCAAACCACAGTTACTCTATCACTCACTCTCTTCTGTACTAAAGAGAGAAACTCAGCTTATGACAAACGTTTGTACAATCATACAATATTTAAAAGCTGTGTATTTAATTGTGTACTAGTACTCTAAATCATGCTCAGTAAGTGCCAATGCCTGTTCTCACAGGGAACAATAACAGTAATACAGCACTTACACGAAACCTATTCCGAGGCGCGGAGAACAAAATAAATTAAAGAACTGACAAAGCAACTTAAAAAGGTGCAACTTCTGAATAACCTTCCAGATGAAATTACAAAGCACTAGATATGCAAACGGCCGTAACTTTTAGCAAAGCAGTTGGATTAGAACTAAATTACTGTACATCATCTTATTTCACTAACAACACAAAATAAGTTCAATAAACATTCCATATCAACACTAATGTATGCAGTTTGTTTATTGAAGCTTTGGCTAGGTCTTATGAACACAACGTACGCCTTCAAACACGTACAGACATAATTCAAATAAAGCATATGATAAAGCTATGGCAGGAAAACTATTGCTTAAATTTGATACTCACATATAACTGAATGCCAAAATATTTCCCAGGTGTCTTGGGATCCTTTGGTCCAATGTACTTTACAGTCCCCTGCACGATCCCTGTATTCCTCTTGACAGGGACTCTGACATCAACTTTGTCACCTAACTTCAGTTGTTTGGCATACAAAATTAGCTCTGCATGTTCTGGACAGGAATAATAATAAATGATGGATAATTTAAAAAGCGTACAGTACTGTAGCTGCCAATGGATTCTCCAACATGGAAATAGTAAGAAAACAACAAGAAATACGAGCTTCAACAATGCCAACATGAGCTGTTCAATATGATTCTTGTTGTTAAAGTTTCATTTCATTCATTTGCTTTCACAGCTCTGGTATTAACCATGAAACGCTTCTTCAGTTGTCTGTTTTAATCACCCATTATTTCTCAAGATAAGCTTTGAAGTGTTTTAGAAGTCACCTCCAATGATGGGTCCCCTCACTTGATAACACAATTTGCATCTTGTTCACATTTGGTTTCAAATTTTGTGAAATCTTTTTCTGACAATAAACAAGATACCTTTGATTATTAATAGATTGGTCACCATGTTTTATTAGAGTTATTTTTAAGCATCATGAAGGGAAATAACTATCAAATTTCTTTGGAATGTATCTTCTTCTTCTATATGTAGCAAGTTTAATTGGGGAGTAAATTGACTAATACCACCTCCATCAGTTCCTATACCTGTGCAAGATAGTTGATGTGAGACAGAATAGCCTGGTCCTGGGATACCCACTCGGGGTGGAGAACCATGTTAGGATTACACTACCTGAGGGCCATGCACTGTAACTGCTTCATAGTGGTTGCCATCAATGTAGATGAGTCCACATTATCTAATGCTGGGACACAACCATACCGTACCTGTGAGCCCAAGACTGACAGTGATTTGTTGTAGTCAGACTGCAAACTTAGTCTGAATGTCACCAAGTGACCAATTACCATACACTTTGCCGGTGGCAGCATTGAATGATACAGATATGAGACATTTTAGTAATGAAAATGGAACTACTTTGTTTGGGTTTCGGCAAAGTCTAAGGCATTATGGTTACTCCAGGTAATCAGGTCACTGATATTGATGCTTTATACATTTTCAGAGTACCCAAAGTATTGGTATTTTGATATAACTTTTTATTGACAGAAATAGTAAAAAGAGTGATACTGACTGTACCACTAAATCCAAACTACTGATACTCGGTGTTAAATCAGCTACCAACAACCTCAAGCTGTAGGAATATTGTACATAGTGGTTCAACTTCTATTGATTTGAACATACTGAATTAAACTGCAAGCAGTTTGCTGGCTTTCCATCCTTTACCTAAATATATACCAAACCAGCAAGTCAGATGACCAATAGTGATTCATTGCCACATTTAGCATATAAATGTTAAACAGTAAAACTTACAATAAGTTATTTATAATGTGTTGTCCATTGGTAATCAGCAAAGTTCTTGCACTAATATAACAATACTATATCTATCCAGTATGAAGTTTATCCAAACTTAACTTTTATATCAATTATCATGTCTATAGATACAAGTTGGTTTTTTTTCTTCAGATTTTGAACCATATTCATCTCAAATGACAATTGCCAATATGATTCTCATCTTCACCAAGGGGGTCTTCTGTACATGTATATACCAGGAATGAACTTCAATCGATATGTATTTTATAAAGTTAGATCAAGTCATGCTTAAGAAGACCTCCTGTAACTCCACACCATTAAGATTGTACATATACTTTTGGTTACTACTAACAATATGCATCACCTTGTGTTTATCAATGTTAAAAAGCATTTGCCATCCCTGAGACCTGGATAAAGCATTATCCAAATCCGTTTGAAATTTCTCAGAATAGCTTTTGGAAGATTTGGTGTCATCAGCAAACTTCTTAGCTGCAGTGTACACAAAAATCATGTACACAAAATCAAGGGCGTAGGAACCGGGGGCACTGGGGGGCGCCAGACCCCCAGTGAAAATTATAGGGGGCGGAAGTATCATTCCGCCCCCCGATTTGAAAGTGAGAAAACCCCTTTTTCATTTCCAAATGAGAAAAAAATCTCATTTGGAGCACCAAATTGCATCTAAGGCCAGGTGAAAATGCAAAATTATTTACAAAATGGAGTGGGTGTTGAAGTGTGCTATATATTGCACCAAATTGCATCTGAGGCCACCTGGAAATGCAAACAAATTCCAAAGGGGAGGGGGACACCACCTCCCCTTAGACCCCTCACCCGGGCCGGCCATCAGTTTTCAGCCCCCCCACTCAAAAGTACCTTCCTACGCCACTGCAAAAAATATCTCCGTCAATGTCATTTATATAGCCAACAAACAATAAGGGACCCAAAACAGACCCTTGTGGAACCCCACTAGTAACGTCCTGCCAAGAAGAAACACAGCCTTTAATTACCACCCTCTGCTTCCTATTCAAGCAAATTCTCGATCCAAGGCAGTAAATTCCCATTGACACCCATACTCTTCAGCCTATAATTTAAAGACGCTGGTGGGGACCTTTATCAAAGGCTTTTTGGAAATCCAGGAACACTGTTACAATCATCCTTGGTTTACAAGTTTACCAGCATGATGCAATTTGGTAAACATGGACTCCTTGAGACCTTATTAGGTCCAATAAAGCAGTAGCATTAGCAGTTGCATTATACTCAACTACATTGCACACAAATGGGTATTTGGACAACAAAACTATACTGTAGATAATAGCCCTCTTTGGTTATATATGATCTTCTGTCAAGACTTTGGTTTATATAATTTGTAAAAGGAGCTATGCAAAACTTATCTTTACAACTATTCTATCAAAAACAATATTAAAAAATTATATTACCTTCAAAAAGCCATAGCCTCTCCCTTAAATCTTCCACTGTTATCAGCATATCCTTGAGATCATCATCCAGACCATAGAAGACTCCAGGTCTCCACTTAACTCTTATTTGACCCTTATAGCAACTCTTCAGTTGAATTCCATCATTGCCGGATTTTTCAGTTTGATCATGATCAACTTGAAAAATTCTTCCTGGTGTAGCAGGTTTTCTGAAGTTAATTCGACCGACAGTTCCCTCATTGCTAAGCATATACCATTTTATGTAATCATCGCTCCAATCTGGGAACTGGCAAAGCCCTTTAAAAGCCATATCAAGTGCTGATGATTTTGCCAGCAGTTACTTGTAAAGGTAATCCATGACAAAACCAGTGAACTTGAAACCCTGATGAAAAGTCAGAAAAATAAAACAAGAAGGGAATCCATGGAGTTGCAAATCTCATCTCAAGCTTTGGTTATATGACTAAGTATGATGACATTTTTACCTTAACTAATACACTCCAAACATTGGAAAACTCCCAAACTAACTGGTTTAACTATTTACATTACTTAGATCTGTCTCCCATACATAAGCCTTCCTATCTACCTATTTATGACAACTGGTAATGTTGCCCCCACTCCCCCCCCCCCTCCCCCACAATGATATCTTTGGGTTGTTGCCCTCTCCTACTGGATCTACCCATCATTCTGTTAGACATTTAAACGTAACACTGCACACAAGATTTTTAAGTGTTGACCCATAGTGACGTCAAGGGTTCCAAAAGGTTATTGCTCATGAATTTAAAGCAAGATCTACTGTATTCCTTTGAATTAAATCTTGTTTACAAGGTTTTTAGGCTTTGCCTTCTGTTGACCTGAAATGACCTTTGACTTTCACTAATTTTGATAGGAATCTTGTACACACCAAGGGAAATTTACAAGCCAAGTATGAACTTCAGCCAAAATGCACATTTCTACTTATTGTGTTTATAAGCTTGAGCATCACTTACTGTACATACACACATATGCAAACATACTCCATCACCATGCATTGCACAGATTCCTTTTGCCTTCAGCAAGGAATCAATAAAATGTTGATGGAGTTGCAAATCTCATCTCAAGCTTTTTTTTAATATCATGACTAAGTATGATGACATTTTTACCTAAACTAATACACTCCAAGCATTGGACCCCTTTAAAAACTTGTTTAGCTATTTACATACGACAATGCTTAGGTCCGTCTCCCATACATAAGCCTTCCTATCTACCTAATTATGACAACTGGTAATGTTGCCCGCACTCCCCCACCCCGCCCACCCAGATGACATCTTTGGGTTGTTGCCCTCTTCCTACTAGATCTATTCATTCTGTTAGGCATTCAAATGTCACACTGCACACAAGACTTTAAAGTGTTGACCCTCAGTGACTTCAAGTGTTTCGAAAGGTCCTTGCTCATGGATTTAAAGCAAGAGCTACTGCACTTCTTTGAGTTTAATCGTGTTTACAAGGTTTTCAGATCTTTACTTCCTCAAATGACTTTTGACTTTCACTAATTTTGATAGGAATCTTGTACATAGCAATGGAAAGTTACAAGTATGAACTTCAACCAAAATGCACACATACTCCATTACCATTGCACAGATTCTTTTTGCCTTCCACAAGGAAATCATAAAGAAAATTAAAAAAGGGACTCACGGAACCAAGTATGAACTTCAACCAAGATTTCACTTTGGAATTATCATGTGTTCAAGGTTTTCAGACTTTGACCTCTGTTGAACTCAAATGACCAATTTCAACTGGGTACTAGGTGGCAGATGAACATAAAGTTCATACACCACATCTGTTTTGAGTTACAGAATTTACAACCTGCAAGCCAGGATGCCACACACACACGCGCATACACGTTGTTATGGAATTTTAGTATAGAATAATGAAGAAAATATCAAAATCAACTCAAGAATTTACCTGTAAACATCCTTGGCAAATGTCCAATTTTAAATTGACAACCTTTTCTGCATGTTTTATACGTTGTATTTAGAAAGATCTACTTGTGGCTACGTTTGATTGCCTATCAAAATTGCATTTCAAATGTATCAGGTTTCAAGGATAGATCAAGAGGAAGATTATAATAACCTGAGTATTAAAGCTTTTGAAGAGCATTTACACTGATGACATCACAGACCCCCTACTGTGATCTAACTTCCTGGACTAGCTAAAGATTTAGCCAGTCGAAAAGGTTACATCCAATCAACCATGTCTCAATTTAGGGGCAAGATTTGGACATTTTGCTTCACCAGAAAATCCTTTTTAAGGGTGACGCTGAAGCAGAATTTTAGTCTACAAATGTTAGATTTCAAGAAAAGAGACAAGAGAAATTTTTGAATACTGGTAATGTTTCTAAAGCTATGAGGATTTTAAGATATTCATACTCAGAAATAACATACTGTATGTTTTAACTGTGCAATGCTCCTTTGAGGCTTCAGAGCCAGTGATGTCGGTTCCTCTTTGCAGTCTTAAATATTAATGTTAATACATTGTTTTATAAATTCTAATACCTCATGCCAAACATGTTCTTTCAACTTCATATTAAGAGCACCCTTGGATTCCATTTGCAATAAACTGTATTAAACATATCATTTGAGGTCATAAAAGTCTTGTTTTTCCATTGAGTTTTGTTTTGCACTTGAGGAACTGATTTCATGGTCTGTGTATTAGACTTAATAGTTCAGTCACTTTAGTTGATAATCATAAAGGGTCATTTCAGAAAAGTTTAAGTGTTACAGAAATTCAACCTAGACTTATCTATGTAGTTTTTTAATGGTCTACAATATACTAGATGTAATTTTGTGTCTAAACTCATCCTTCAATACTTTGGTGAGGACCTCCTTCACAAAGCATCAGTTCCAGTGTCCATATTTTTCTTTTAAAAATAAACAGATAGTACAAACAAATATATTTGTGGAAAGGTGCAAATTATACAGATTTGGTGGAATTAACTAATATTGCTGAACATGCCCCTAATTTTAAATTTCAGTAAAATTGAAGCAAAGTAAATTTATGTGGGCATAGACAAGACTCCTACTGTAATGGAATAACTGGATTTAGTCATGTAACAAAGCTACTCAGTGTTTAATCTCTTTACCTAGTTCAATTGGAACTACCATCCCTGGATGAACTATGTCATTGTGGTAATAACTACCTTTTCTCCAAAAAAATTGACCAGAAAACGAAATTGTTTAGTGGTTCGGATGCCTGAACATATTCATGGTGTGGTAGGCCATAAATGTTAAGTTTCATAAATTGTGCACACCAAAATGAAGAGGACTATCTATTTTCTAATGCGGCAACATATAGGTATCATGAATCAGTTATTATGTTGACAAAGTCTATTTAGTAACATAGTATGAAAACAGATACATGCATGGATATTAATGAGGTCAAATTTTATGATCTCATAAGCAACTATCTATATACTCATTTACTTGCATTGTATTTTATCCAAGTACATGTAAAGCTAATTTGTCGTATGCTATTTTAGAGATATCTGATTAAGAACGTTATGTTCACTGATTAATATTCATGATATGTACAAAAAACACACACAGTTGATTGTACAGTATGAATGTAGTGTGACAAACCTGATATGCCAAGGATGACAACCATGGAACATTTGGTTTTTGTCTTGTGTTTAAAAGCCATTCCTTGCAATTTGATGAAAATTAATTACATAAAGTCGGTGACGTCATGAAAATGTGCTTATCATGTACCAACATTTTCATACCAAAATGAAGCAAATTACGTTATTGCACTCCCCACTCAGGAATATTCATGAGATGACAACCAAGAACAAAAGGGGAACATCTATTCATCATGGGACATCTAATACCATGTATCACATTGATACAACTTGTGGTTGTTGAGATATATTTGTGTTGCTGTTTTTTTGACAATTTTCCATTAAGCCACACCCACTATAAATATTAACGAGGTAAAATTGTTGTTGTAATGAACATGTACACAGTATATAGTTACATCACCATACTAAATATAAACTAAATTGAACATACGGTTGCAGACATATTGACACTCAGTTTATAAATGTTATGGTAAGCCCTGCCCACTCATTAATATTCATGATAGGGGGACCAAAACAATAGAGCACATCTAATCGTCATAGGATGTCTATTTAACAATTGTTGTTGCAAAGAACGTAAATATACTTACAATATAGTTACATCACCATAGTAAGAACTAAATCCAACATACGGTTGAATAGATATTGATATTTTAAGATTTTACGGTAAGACCTGACCACTCATTAATATTCATGACATGGGGACCAAAACAATAAGGCACATCTACTCATCATAGGGCATCTGTCTACCTAGTATGACATTGATTTGGTTGTTGAGATATCGTGTTTACAAGCTAGCCATCACGTACAAGCATATGCCAGCACAATTGCATTGGTTACTGAGCCTTCCACATCGTAACCCGAAAAAAATGAAACTAAGAAATGAATGCAAACATGGTATGGAGGCAGTAATGGCATTAAAAAGAGATTGGAGATTTTCAAAATGAGTCCTGAAATTAACCACATGCTCTCTCGATGTATACTATACACAATCTATAAAGGAGAAAGCAAGGTTACCTCAATGGGCCTAAACATATAATTGACAAGTACCAAAGCTGCCTTGAATGTTATTACTTCAAATGGTAAATGTGGTCACCGGACGGTTGATTGCTATTGTAATTGTGCAAATTGACATCCCAGAGACCCTAATTTCAAAGAGTCTATTGATCAAGAAAGCCAACTGGCTGATGGGTTTCCTATGACCTCATCAAGGTTGATCCACAAAACAAGTATCTATGATACAGTATTGCAGTTATCACGTTTATTTTTAAAGTTTTCAGACCTTGACTTGTGTTGCCCTCAAATGATTGACTTCCAATAATTCCCATGGGTTTTTGTACAGGTCTCCTAAATTAGATCTACATACCAGGTATATACTTCAAATTTTTTTGTAGTCATAAAGCATTTACATGGTTTTCAGACTTTGACCTCTGTTGACTTTAGATAACCTTTGACCCCCACCAATTTCAATTGCTGTCTTGCACTCACTAAGGTGGCTGTACATGTACACCATGTATGAAGTTCATCTAAGCTGCTTTAATTTTGCAGTTATCATGTTTACAAAGTTTTCAGACTTTGTCATCTGTTGACATTAAATGACCTTTAACTCCACCATTTTCCATCTATCTATTCCATCTATTTTGCATCTATCAAGCGAGATCCAAATACAAGGTATGAAGTTCAACCAATTTGTCTATTCATAATGTTTACAAATTTCAAACTTTGACCTCTGTTGACTTCCAAATTATCTAAATCTAAATGTTTCTTTGTTTTTTATTGGGCTACAGTCGATCTGTAATCATAAACTCTACGCTTTGGCTTCCAATTAGCATCTAGCCTTGCGGTGTGATCTCTGATATTTAAGTCCTTGTCAACTGTGAAGACCAGATCTGTTAATACACTGACTGTACTCAAGTCTTGATTAGCCATGTAGTATACTGAAACTCAGAATGAGATGAACCTATTTGAAGTATATGACACCTGTCAGGATGAAAGAAGAGATGCCATGTTTTTCACCATCCAAAAATGCAGTTTATATTTTCTTGAAGAACCTGGCAGTCATGCAACAAAATGATCTCCTTGTACAATTAAGTGTCATCAGCAAATATATTAACACTACAATCAGTATTGAAATCTGGTAAGTTGTTTATATGTAGATTAGAAATAAATTTTGGAAGTAAAGTTACAAAGGCCCATGTATTTTTCTTGAGGTGTGCCACTTGTAACATTTTCACTGTGAAGTTACCTGCATGTCTGTGCCATCCATAACATCAACAGGCTGGATACAACAGAGACTTCATATTTTGTCCTTGCAGACTGCCATAAGTTTATTCCTGGGGTTTTGGTTTTTATCTGATCCTTTTTTGCATTCTGTCAATTGTTTCCTCCAAAGTTTGGATTCTATGAGACAGTTTGGATGCTTTCCACTGCAGGATTTTGTCAACCACATCAATAACAGCAAGAAGCACTATAATCAAGGAACTTGTTTTGGATGCAGTTGATAAATTTGCTACTTAAATTATACTAATTAAGGCTAAAACTGTACGACCAATACATTTGTGGTGATTTCTACAGCCAAATGTAAATCTAAATGTCTTTATTATAACATAAAATAATTTGCTCACAATTCCACATAACTATCTGACTAATGTTGAACAAGTGTGTTAAATCAGTCCAAGAATTCAGTGAGAAGCAAACAAGGTCAGAGGTTTTCACCTATTGTACTTGTACCTCTTACTCCACAATATATAGAATCTATATTCCAAAATTTTTCAATATCCACAAAGAATCTAGTCTCCTATGTGACACATAAACACAAATATATTCTATGTGTGAGCAAATAGACATTTTCTTACTACCAATTTTGAGATAGCAAATTAGCTCTGCCACCAGCCATCCCTTTACTTATTCTCATTAATGAATGAGAGTTACATGACATTGTTTATTCAATGTGAAATATTTCATAACTTAATTATATATACTGTATACTCCCAAAGCCAGAGTCATCTAGCATATATCACAAAGTATTAGGTTAATTTTGAGACAATTTGATATCGCCTGTTGTCACCTTGAGCCTATCTTGAGACCATCTGAGATAGCCTTACTATCCTGTGAAACTCAGTATGAATACTGATAAGTGTGTTTAAATCCCAGATTATCACCTCTTTGAAGCAGATTTCGTATCCTGGATGAATGTATGCATTATTAAAGACCTATTGTGTGGGGCCTCTTCACAAAACTAAGCTGAAGTTTACTTGAGCTACCAATTTCAAAATGGTTCTTCCACACACAAAGCTGCACAAAGATACCACATATGAACTTTATGAAGTTCAACAAAGATGTATTTGTCTAGTTATATATTGCATGTGTTTACAAGGTTTTCAGACTTTGCCCTATGTTGACTGCAAATGACCTTTGACCGCTACCAATTTCAATAGAGTTCATGTACGCATCAAGTTGGATCTACATACAGAGTACAAAGCTCAACAAAGACATACTTTTCGAGTTACAAGCAGTTGTCACATACATACACACACACACATGCCATCTTAGATTATTTTTTGCCGCAGGCAAGGAATCAGATGTTGACGATTTTAATTTACACAGCCAGGTCCAAACCATCACTATCCTGTAACATTTTTAAGCACTTACATCAGTTCTTACAATAGTTGTTCAACAGAAAGAATAAAAGAAATGTTCCAAAATTATTCTTTCTAGACCTTTGTTTGTTGCACTTGTTTTATATTAAGAAACAGAAGAAAGTGTGTAACTGATTTGAGTCACACATACCACTCTTTTAAAGGGAATCTGCATATTATGTGTTGTTACTTTCCCATATAAGATGTTTTCTCTATAAGTCCGAGTCATTATTGAAAAAATGTTATTCATATCAAATAAACAGTCGAATGGTGACTTTGTGGAGTCATGTGTATCCAATGCAATTTGAAGATAGTTCAATGCTTCATTCAAATACCCCCCATTTTGTAAATATCCCAGAGCTTCCGGGAGCTATTACCCCTGGTCCAGCACCGTGGTGTTGCCCCTGGACCCCACCAGGGGCCCAATGGAAGGTCCCTGGATCCCACGCCTTTGGGTGAATGGGCTTAACACTCCGGCAGCTCCTTGGGCCTTCAGTTAGTTCATTCCAACCTATGAATATGCTAGGTTGTACTCTTCCCTTTATTTTAACTGCACTAGTTATATGCCTATGTGGAGTGTTATTCTCAGTATAGTAATATTAATATGAGAACAACAAAACACTCAACTACATTAATCTTGTGGAAAGCCTTGACTAACATTATTTCACTAGTTAAGAAGTACTTACAAAAAAGGGGTGTGAAGTGCAGTTCTTCAAATCTATTTTTGAAAAAAACATCTTTCTTCCTGTAAAACCCCTAAAGAATGGAGATAGAAGAATCCAACTGGCGCAATATGCAACTTAATCTGGCAGAAATGGATAAAGTTATCATTGCTCATCGGTCGATTATGGAACAGGGATTTGGAATGGGGATTACAGTATGTAACCATTAGTTTGTGGTAAGGAGCAAGTCATTTAAGCTTATTCATAATCCCCTCTCCCCGTGCCCCAAGGCCAACACAGCCATTAAGCTTTGTATGATATACTAGAAGAGTGTTCATGGCGATTGTATCTGTTTTAAATGATTATTAATGCAGGTCTTTGTTATTCAGTCTTCCTTTAAGAAGAGATTTGCCTGTACTGCGAATCTTGAAATACAAAGACTTCTTTATTTGTTTTCGATTTTTCCAGTCTTCTATCTTCGGTTTTCATTTTAGATGTCTTCGTTTAAGAGATTTCACCAGTATTCTGTCTTCGATCTTCGTTTTAGAAGTCTTCGTTTTAGACATACCCGTAAATAAGCCTAGTTAACTGTAACCCTAACTTACTGTAGGCCTAGCGTCACTTGAGGCATACTGCAGGCTAGTCCTCACCTTAGCCCAAGGCAAACGCACAAGACTTCTGCGGGTTGGCCAGAACAATATTAAACACTAAGTATTAGTGCTTATTCCATTCCTCGTTAAAACACGTGAAGCAGACAACATAACGAAATGACACCTGGCCTGTATAAATTTTGGTTTCGAAAAAACAGTAGAACAGTTAGACGTGAATTAAAGCAAAGTAACGCAAAAAGCGTAACGCTTGTCACTTCTATATATCTACTGTACGTTGCTGTACGTTCACTATTACTAGGCCTATCAGCACTGATCTCTACGCAGTGTGTAGAGATCAGGGGAATTTTCCCTATATTGCGAAATAATTTTATTTCGCAAAACTACTTTTTTCTTACAAGACCTTGCAAAACATGAGTTTTAACGGTATGCTGCTTTCTTAAAGCAAAGATCGCACCTTTAAAAACAGGTACAATAAGCATTGAAGATACATACAATGGAATGAATGTTTGAATCTAATTATTTTGCTTTATTTATATCTTTGGAAGTGGTTTTGCGAAATTACAATTATTTCGCAATATAGGGAAAATTCCCCTGGTAATAGCGGACGTATTTAGCTAACACTGCTGCCATATCACCACCAGTAGTGACAAGCGTTTCGGTTATGTGCGTTACTTTCTTTTAATTCACGTCTAACTGTTCAACTGTAGTTTCGCTGTAAAAGAAAGCAAAATTTAGACAGGTCTGGTGCAATTTCGTTATGTTGTGTGCTTCATATTTTTTACAAGGAATTTAATAAGCACTAGTGTTTAATATAGTACGAGCGTTTCCCTTGGCCTAAAGTGAGGCCTAGCCTGCAGTACAGCCTAACGTTAGGCTAGGCCTTTTTACGGGTTAGGCCTAACTTAGATTCAAAGAACAAGTTAAAAGAGGGATTAGATTACAACAAAATTAGGCTTATCCATCCTACTGTAGTAAAGGTCCATACCTAACCTCCTGTAGATGGGGGCCGTGTCATTCCTCCATCGGTACATTTCGCCATAAAACTGTGCTCTTTCTGCCATTGAAAAAGTGTCATTCTGCCATGTTACTCCGATCGCAGTAAAGCACTTTTGTATGGCGAAAAGAGCACATTATTGTGGGTGTTCTGTAGGCCTTATATGCACTGTATATTGCCTTGCTTCACACTACCTAGGCCTGCAAAATCCACTACCAGAATTGGTCTTTTTAATAAAGAATCAACCTCAATTAATTTGATTTATTCAAACAAATATATTATATAGCCTATTTGAAGACAGTGTATTGACTCTTACAAAATTAAAATTAAAACAAACAATCAACATGTCCATTCAAGACTGCATGTATCTACTCCCCAATCTGGTCTTAACTACAATTCCAGCGAATCGTCACATTTGAAGACAATGTACCTATCATTCCACGCAGATCCAAAACAGTTTCACCAATACTTTCCTGTATAAAATCCATTCCAAAAATGTACCTTTCCACCATATGTTTCAACCCTTACCGCCATGGCAAAAAGTACCTATGGGGGAATGGTATGATGGTATGTACCTAGGGCAGAAAAGCACTGCAACCCCTGTAGATATGTACCATCTACAGTTATTAAATAGGCCTATATCGAGCAAGAAGGTTGGACAAGGAACTGATAAGTAATGAAAACTTTATCCAATCTGCCAAATACAGTCGCATATTGGACCAGTTGGATTCTTCCATCTCCATTCTTTAGGGATTTTACCTTTAGGCCTAGGGCCTTCAGGAATAAAGCTGTTTGTTCAAAAGTAAGTTTGAACGCCCCTTATATCCCTTATTTTATGAAATCTATTTAAAACAGTGAAGTAATGTTGGGCTTGGCTTTCTGCATGATAAATGTAGGTCTAGTCAACTTGTGTTTTATCGTTCTCATAATATAACTATAATTAGAATAACACTTCACATATATTACTTGTGGAGTTCAAATTTAGGGAAGAATACAACCAGTGCAATGTGGGACTAGTTTAATTCATTCTATCTTATATTAGTTTGTTTAACCTAGTTCCATAACGTTAAAGGCATAGCAGGCCTTTTGGTGTCAAATCACGGATGGCTGTTGCTGCACCCTCTCCAAAAATTCCAAAATTTATTGTATGATTGGAACACCATGAAATAAGCATTTTCTGAAAATTTCAGTTGACTTGCTTTACAATTGGCTGATTTCTCATACTTTGAAATTCCACAATTTGTCGCCATCATGGTACTTTTGCGTTGTCTTGATTGTGAGGTATCATTTCTCAGCAATTAAACATCCTACTACCTTACTATTATGCCTACATAGTATATCCCATGTCCCATAAAACAGGAATATAAAAAATTAGGCTCCAAAAACATTGTCTTGTGGAGTTAGGTCAACTTAAAAGTGTCAAAATATTTGATTTTTTTATTTTTCAACAAAATATGTGCTATATTTAGTGATAAATTACTCCTAAACCATTGCTTCATGGTACTTGATGCTTTCAGAGGTTATTAGGTCTAGTACAAACAATACACAATAATGATTACAACATTTGCTTTCCTATAATATATTTGCAAGTTGTGCATCATGATCTCTAAAGTTGCTATTTCATGTACGCGATTCAGCATTCATGAGAAGCGGTTTTGATGCCAATGTTTTACCAAAGTAACCATGTTAGAGCTGTCAAGGCTTTATACTTTAATTTAAGTATAAAGTTCCTACACCTAAACAAATGTCAGAGTTCCAGCTTTTCTCAATATTACTATATGAAGTTGTTAAGTTGCTCCGATGTACAAAAGAGGTCGTCTTTGACGGCCAATAACTCAAAACGCATCATGTTGAAAAAATCTGATAATTTTTTCTGGAAGAGATATAGTACCACCCTGTTTGTACAAATAAATTCAGGAGGGTGTTTTGCTTTATTTTGAAATGAAAAATCCTCAAAGTTTGGGATTTTTACAAAAAAAACGTTTTTACCTGTTTTGATGTTCCACATGTTTTGAGCCTGGGTACTGTACTTCAAGGTCATTCAATTCAATACTGTGCAGATTTTACTGTCATTGAAACAAATACTATTTGCAATGTACCTGTCTGCTTCTGGTTTAATTCATTTAATAAAAAGACTACTTTAAAAAATGAATTTCAACCAAACATTACATACATGTACAGTGTCTACAGTACATACATTTTACTGGGTGTACATGTACAGTGTGTATTTAATAGTGTTAGGTGTAAACAAAGTCTTCTGAGTTCTGGCACTCATTGTCCTTATATCCAAATGGATCCCCACCAAACATGATAGTAGCCCAGCCATTTTCACAATATTACAGAAAAGTTGGCACATCCGGTTTTTCACTCTGCATTCATACTGTTCAATCAAGGGTGTGGTTTTTGTGTATATCATGAATATTAATCAGTGAACATGAAATTCTTAATCAGATGATAATCTCTGAAATAGTATATGACAAATTTGCTTTATACATTATGTACTTGAATAATACAATGCAAGTACATAGATACATGCTTATGAGATCATGAAATTTGACCTCATTAATATCCATGCATATATCTGTTTTATGCATAGAAATTGAAGTAGGGAGAATGACGTCATGCGACATACACTGAAGCCACCCATCCGACTGGTGGCGCTTTGTTTGTATGGCAAGAAAGTATTGGCGTGTAATACAAACACTACGTCTTTGACATAACTAAAATGATAAAGTTGACATATATGATCACTCGAAATGGTGATATCGCGTGCCGCATTTGGGTGCCAAAAATTGTTTGCCATGCGCCTCTCAGATACCGGAAATGACACTTTCCAGACATTAAAAGTTGCATAAAACATTCCATTTACTCCAGTCATTAGAGTTTTCAAAGTTGATCCTTTAGTCATAAGTATAGTACTTTACCACTCTGGTCGCCATAACATGTCTCTGTTGTGCAAAGTACACCCACTCTTTCGCAAAAGTGGGTAAACTCAAATTCAGTTTCAAACTCGAATGCACAATGTATGTAATGATCTGGCCTTTTGCCGTACAAAGCAAAGCACCATCACTTTCTTCAAGGCTTCACTGCTTAAACATTCGGCGATGCACTATGTCAGCATTCTTCCTAGTTCAATTTCTATGATACTACTGTATGTCAATAAATATACTTTGTCAACATGATAATTGATTCCTGGTACCTTCCTTTATATGCCGCATTAGTCAATAGATAGTCCGTACCATTTTGGTGTGGACAAATTCATGTATATTAAACATGCATGGCTTACCACACTATGAATATGTTCAGGCATCAGAACCACTAAACGTTTTCTTCCTAGTATATTCTTTTAAAGAAAAGGTAGATCTTACCACCTTTGCATAGTCCATGGATGGTAGATCGAATTGAAGTAGGTAGGGAGACTAAACACTGAGTAGCTTTGTTACATGACATGATCCAGTTGATCCAGATTACAGTAGGAGTCTTGTCTATGCCCACATAAAGGTTATTACTTTGATTCAATTCTGTTGAAATTTAAAATTATGGGCATGGTCAGCAATATTAGTTAACTTCACCAAATCTGTATTTGCACCTTTGCACAAATATATTAATGTCTTTACTGTCTGTTTATTTGTAAAAGAAAATAAGGAAACTGGAACTGATTCTTTGTGAAGGAGGTCCTCACCAAAGTATTAAAGGATGATTTTAGACACAAAATTAAATCTAGTATGTTGCAGACCATTAAAACACTACATAGATAAGTCTAGGTTGAATTTCTGTAACACTTAAACTTTTCAGAAATGACCCTTCAAGATTATCAACTAAAGTAACTGAACTATTAAGTCTAATACACAGACCATGAAATCAGTTCCTCAAGTGCAAAACAAAACTCAATGGAAAAACAAGACTTTTATGACCTCAAATGATATGTTTAATACAGTTTATTGCAAATGGAATCCAAGAGTGCTCTTGATATGAAGTTGAAAGAACATGTTTGGCATGAGCTAATAATTTATAAGCAATGGATTAACATTTAGGACTGCAAAGAGGAACCGACATCACTGGCTCTGAAGCCTTAAAGGAGCATTTCACAGTTAAAACATACAGTATGTTATTTCTGAGTATGAATATCTTGACATCCTCATAGCTTTAGAAACATTACCAGTACTCACAATTTCTCTTGTCTCTTTTCTTGAAATCTAACATTTGTAGACTAAAATTCTGCTTCAGCGTCACCCTTAAAAAGGATTTTCTGGTGAAGCAAAATGTCCAAATCTTGCCCCTAAATTGAGACATGGTTGATTGGATGTAACCTTTTCGACTGGCTAAATCTTCTGCTAGTCCAGGAAGTTGGATCACAGTAGGGGGTCTGTGATGTCATCAGTGTAAAGCTTTAATACTCAGGTTATTTTAATCTTCCTCTTGGTCTGTCCTTCAAACCTGTTACATTTCAAATGTTTGCTTAGCTCACAAAGTTCTCTGTACTTCATTTCATAAAAAAAATATTTTGTAGAAAATTAGAAATATTATTTTCCTTTGTGGATTTAAATGATTGACATGTTACATAAATTAAAAAGTGCAACGGAATTGCCCTGATGACATCCACGCTGTTGCCAGATACAATTTTACAAAACATCACAAAATTTGTAAAATTCAAATCTTTTTGATGCAAAGTCATATGAGGATTTCTTTTTGCTTAAAGATTCAAAACTTTTTTAACAATTTTGATAGGCAAACAACTGTAGCCACCAGTAGATTTTTCTAAATAGAATGTAAAACACTTGCAGAAAAGGTTTGCAATTTGACATTGAGTTTGTCGAATACATCTTGGAGAGTGCCAAGGTTGTTTACAGGCAACTTCTTGTACCCAGTTTAAATTGGTGGAGGTGAAAGGTCATTTAACTTCAACAGAGGTCAAAGTCTTAAATCCTTGAACACATGATAATTCCAAGTGAAGTCTTGGTTGAAGTTCATACTTGGTTCCTGGAGTCCCTTTTTTAAATTTTCTTTAGGAACTCCTTGTGGAAGGCAAAAATAAATCTGTGCAATGGTCATAC
The DNA here is from genome assembly GCA_000934455.1 of Apostichopus parvimensis. NCBI lineage: Eukaryota > Metazoa > Echinodermata > Holothuroidea > Aspidochirotida > Stichopodidae > Apostichopus > Apostichopus parvimensis. The sequence goes on from KN884661.1 coordinate 143,184, forward strand.
TTGTAACTTTCCCTTGCTGTGTACAAGATTCCTATCAAAATTAGTGAAAGTCAAAAGTCATTTGAGGAAGTAAAGATCTGAAAACCTTGTAAACATGATTAAACTCAAAGAAGTGCAGTAGCTCTTGCTTTAAATCCATGAGCAAGGACTTGTCGAAACACTTGAAGACACCGAGGGTCAACACTTTAAAATCTTGTGTGCAGTGTGACATTTGAATGCCTAACAGAATGAATAGATCTAGTAGGAAGAGGGCAACAACCCACAGATGTCATCTGGGTGGGGGGGAAACATTTCTAGTTGTCATCATCAGTTGGATAGGTTTGCTCATGTATGGGAGAAGGACCTAAGTATTGTCGTATGTCAATAGCTAAACCAGTTAGTTTGGGAGTTTTCCAATGTTTGGAGTGTATTAGTTAAGGTTAAAATGTAAACATACTCAGTCATACAACCAAAGCTTGAGATGAGATTTGCAACTCCATTGATTCCCTTCTTGTTGTATTTTTCTGACTTTCATCAGGGATTCAAGTTCACTGGTTTTGTCATGGATTACCTCTTCAAGTAATTGCCGGCAAAATCATCAGCACTTGATATGGCTTCTAAAAGGTTTTGTGAGTCCCCAGACTGGAGCAATGATAACATAAAATGGTATATTCTTAGCAGTGAAGAACCTGTAGGTCGAATAAGACACAGAAAAAATGCTCCAGCAGGAAGAATTTTTCAAGTTGATCAAGATGACACTGATAAATCCCACAATGATGGAATTGAAATGAAGAGTTGCGAGAAGGGTGAAATACGAGTTAAGTGGAGACCTGGAGTCTTCTATGGTCTGGATGATGATTTCAAGGATATGCTGATAGCATTGGAAGATGTAAAGGACAGGCTATGGATCTTTGAAGGTAATATAATTTTATATTATTGTTTTTGATAGAATAGTTGTAAAGATACATTTTTGCATTGCTCCTTTTTCGAAATATATAAATGTAAGTCTGACATATTTTTATAACAATAGAAAACTTTTATCTACAGTATAGTTTTGTTGTCCATATATCCATTTGTCATTTAAGATTAATATGGGTCAAATTCTTAAAGAAAAGGACTTGCAGACATGATATAAAGTAAAGCTAAAGTAAAAACTCAAAACAAACTTCATACTGGATAAATAAAGTAGGATTGTATTAGTGCAAGAACTTTGCTGATAACCAATGGTCGACGCTTTATAGAAATTTTATTTTAAGTTTTACTGTTTAATGTTCCAATGCTAAATGTGGCAATGAATCACAATTAGTCATCTGACTTGCTGGTTTGGTATACATTTAAGTAAGGTATGGAAAGCCAGTGAACTACAGTATTTTCAAATCAATAGAAGTTGCACCACGTGTACAATATTCCACAGCAGACTTAAGGTTGTTAGTAGCCACTAACACCGATATTATCAGTAGTTTGGACTTATTAGTACATTTAGTATCACTCTTTTTACTATATCTGTTAATAGAAAAGTTAAAAATACGAATACTTTGGGTACTCTCTCAGTAAATAAAACATCAACTTCAGTGACCTGATTACCTCAATTAACCATAATGTCTTAAGACTTTCCGAAACTCAAACAAACTGATTCCATTTTCATCACTAAAAATTCCCATATATAGCTGTATCATTCAATGCTGCCCATCGGCAAAGTGTATGGTTATTGGTCATTTGGTGACCTTCAGACTAAGTTATGCAAATTTAGTGTCAACATTTAGTCTGACATGACTACAACAACTTACTGTCAGTCTTGGGCTCGCAGCTGTATGGTCATGTTCCAGGATTCGATAATGTGGACTTGTCTACATTGATGGCAACCACTATTAAGCAGTTAACAGTGGTCCTCAAGTTGTGTTATCCTAAAATAGTTTTATACCCAGAGTGGGTATTGTACATAGGATCAGGCTATTCTGTCTCACATCAACTTTCTTGCACAGGTTTAGGAACTGGCGGAGGGCAGTTTTAGTCTATTTACTTTGCTCCTGTCTTACCTGTCTCCCACTCCACATCTGTACTTTCCAATCTACCTAACTACACATTGGAACAATTTAGCACTGCGCCCTCGCGCCCACTTACACCTCCTTCCAAATCTACCACCTACAGTAGGAAGACAACTATATACATGATTTGTTAACAAGTTTTGCTTAACAATTTTCAACCATTTTATACAAGTTTGGGAACAACATTTTGGATCTTCGTACGCAGGACCACTTTTCCCCTCGTTTCAAGAAGCACTCTATAATTTTCCTCTTGTTTTCATCATATTTTTTCACATACTTTGCTCTCCCTCTATGTCGTTATTTTCTGTACATCTGTTGTACGTATTTTTGTACAGGTACCAGTTACGCGACACCTACAGTACCGCCCAGATTAAATCGGCCGTGGCATCGTGTATCGTGACAAAATATGAGGAGTCTATCGTAATATCGTTTCCATTACGCCTATAGCAAATACCTAACGTAATATCGGGCGTCGCATTGTGGTCGTAGTATGGTGATGGTGTATTTATCATTTCACTGGCACTTTATACTATCGTAATGTTATCGTTTTAGCGTGAATTACGTTGCAGAACGATCGATCGTTTCATCGTGATTTGAAAGAATTGGGGAAGGCTTCTTTCCGCAGTAAATGAAATCATCAATACAACGCTATGTGCGATAGATTCCTTTACAAATTCTGATAAAAAAGTTTGGTGTGTCACCAAAATTAAGTGTCAATCGACATACAAGTTTCATAATCGCAAAACTAGTACGATGCATGAATATTAGCCTAGGTTTTAATTACACTAGCAAATCGTCCCATAATGCTAGGATAGGGTTAATATGCAATGTAACGCTGAATAGGCCTAGCTTTTTCACCGTCCGGGATGCGTAATTTTAATAAAAGTTTATGGCTAGTAGTAGTACATACAGTGATACAGTGTATGCGACGCGATTCACGTTTTGCACATGTATACGTATATGCGTTCATGCAGCGTTATAAGTCCCCTACATTAGCCATAACACCTCCAGACGATTTGACGATTTGATCGCGCTTAAATTTGTATTTCTTTAGCCCTGGTCCCATGACTTATTTTCTTCAATTCTCATTTGGTAATCCTTGGCCAAAAAGCAAACTACATTACGTGTAAACCTGTACAGCGGAGGTCTATTGCTTTGTACAGCGTACATAGTGCCCACGTACACCCGGGCGCCCACACGTGTATTACAGCGATCGATGAGTAACGCGTGTCTATGAGTAACACGCATGCGCGAGGGTTTGGATACGCCTATATAAGATAATTGCCCCTAACCCTCCTAGGAAAAAAAATTACGCGTCCGGTCCGGGATGCATGGGCTGGCATACGTTAGTATGTTATATTAACGTTCTTTGAACATTGTGTTCATGATTGAATTTTGCAAGATTTTCAAAAAAATTGTTTGCTTGAAGAATGTTTTTCCGCACCATATAGTATGCTCAAATTGACAGTTTCTTTTGCATAGCATCAGAAATCGATGGGATCCTGATTGCAACCCATATTGACACGCACTTAAAAAAATATACAAAATAGGTCATAACTTCTGTTAGAAGCCTTTTTTATTTAAATGTCATGAAGTCATTTAATTGCTTTTGGTCGGACAGTTTTGTATGGTAGCAAACTTATTTTCTGAAAATACTCTACGGTCAAGTTGATCACGAACCTCGTAGAATTTTCAAACCGTAATCAGTCCAGACATGTATGTTTTCACAAAATCCTCCATAACATGCAACAAAAGTATATTTTTTGAATATTTATGTGGTAATTTACTTGAAATTTTCATTTTGTTCAAACATGTGTTTAAGCATCATGTAACGTAGTTAAATACACATTCACCCAAAATGCAATGTTTAGACCCAGTATTTTTTAATGGTTCCGACGTCTCTACGTTACGACGTCTCTACGTTCTGACAATTTTTTTGGACTCTTAATTTTTTTTGACCAAAATTTTTGAGCAACTTGTTTTCGGACCAAATTTTTTTAAGACCCAAATTTTTGTATGACCCAAATTTTTTTGGACTAAAATTTTTTATCCCCAAAATTTTTTCGGACAACCACTATTTTGGTCATAACAAACTTTGGGCCCTTTTTTTTCGTGAAAAAAATTTGGTGCGTCCAAAAAAATTGAGTCCCCCCAAACAAATCAGGTCAGAAAAATTGTGGGTCCAAAAAAATTGATTCCACAAAAAAAATGTGGGTCCAAACAAATTGAGTTCCCCCAAAAAAATTAGGCCAGAAAAAATTTGGGTCCAAAAAATATGAGTCCCCCCAAAAATTGGGTCCGAAAGAATTGAGTCCCCCCAAAAAAATTAGTCAGACAAAATTTGGGTCCAAAAACATTGAGTCCCCCCAAAAAAATTGGGTCCAAAAAAATTGGAGTCCAAAAAATTTATCGGAACATAGAGACATCGGAACATAGGGATGTCACCCTTCTTAATAGATTGAGAAATTACTAGTCAAAAATATTTTCTGAAAGAAAAAAACCTTACGATATTTTTCACAAATATTGATGCTTAGATAAGTGCTTCCTCACAATCAACGAGCCGCCCCGAAATTCGCTCCGCTTACGTAAAACTTCTATATATATATAACACGTGGAAAAACACGAGTTTTTACACACATAATTCCCAATGACATTGGTGACGGAACATAAGTAGGTCATCGACATTCGAACTTGCCCAAGTTCATTGCACCATGGGAACGACACAACACATTGTACATGATGGTACATTTTCCCGCCATCTGAACGCCGAGTGTAACTTTTGGTGCAATATGCAAATTATTAATGGTACTGTGCTGTGCGGTTAAAACTTAACCTATTGCGACATATACAAATTTTGGAAAGCTGTTGTAGAAGTAACTTATGTATCAAATGTAAAGTACTGTATGGTACTATAATTTTTAAAAGACGGTTTTCCTCAGGTGGTAGGGATAAGGGGTGTTTCGGTGAACTCGATCATTTTGTATAGTATTTGGATACTTAAAATGACCATGTACATGCAGTTTCTATTTCTCTATAGTAAGCTCTACTTAGCATTTTTATCTTTTGTGGATCTTTATTGGAATAAATACGAAATGTATTTTTTGACGCCAGTATTTAACGGTAAGCATTTTTTAAATTGTTGACTGAGCTTCAAAATCCATTTTCAAAAAAGTCGGTTTTCATGAAGGTTTTATAAAATATAGCTACTGTACAGTAGGGTAGGGAAATATTAATTTAACCACATTAAAGAAAGTTGTTCTATTAACATGTTTCTCGAACTGAGATCTGCAAAAAACGGGCTGCCATTTTTCTTCTTTTCATGCGCTAATACTAGTTTGGAATATGTGGCAACCTTTACAAAATAATTTTTAAGGATAGTTAGATTTCTTGTAATCCGAATAGAGACTCGGGAATCGGGAAAAGGGAGGCCCATTGCGCGGACGAGAAACATGTTTTGTTTTAACCGGCCCTGCTTCAAAGTTGTTGGGTGGAATTTTTTTCCTTTTCATTCTGTTGAAACCAACGATAAATTATATAAAAACTTAACACAAGAAAGGCTTAGTAATATTTTATTATTTCTTCAAAATGTTGCCAACTATTCAAAGTAACTTATCCTCCGTGGAACATAACCTCTACAACTAACAAAAAAGTGGCTATCCGTACGTAACGTTACTGTTGTTAAATAAAAATAAAATATGTAAGTTGTGAGCTGACTTCAAAAAGTTTTCAAGGCGAAACTCTTGTAAAGATCGATTCTCACACAGTAGAGTAGGAACTTCCTGATACACCATATTATGACTTAACGAAATAGCGTGAATAATAAAAACCCAAAGCCCAAACGAAGTTACAAATCCTGACGCGCTCAGCTTGAAATCACGATATTACGTATTAGCGTGAATGTAGCAGTCATGTTTGCTATCGTGAAGGCTTGGCATCACGATATAGCGTGTGATCGTGGAATATCGTTATATAGTTGTAGCGTTTACAAAACTTTTACAGTATTCAGGTTTCACGATAGAAAACGATAAGGGCATCACGATACACGATGCCAACGGCCGATTTAATCTGGGCGGTACTGTACTTAGTAGGCATTGCCTACCGTTAGCCTGCTGAGGCTGGGTTTTTAAATCCCCACCACAAGTCGGTGGTGCCCCTGAGACCTCCACTGGGGCTACCCCAGTAACCGGCCCTCCGGATTCTTCAGTTGGTGGGGAGAGGTTCCCTTCTTAGCTTAGTTGTGTGTAAGGCTCCTCGGTTAGGCTTCTTGGCATGGGTGTGTCATAACCTAGTTGTGTGTTAGGCTCTGCGGCTAGGCCCACGCTTTGCGGGTTTCTCTAGGCACATTGCTAGTGAAGTCGCAATGCCAGTTCTTGTCCCTGGCCTTCTCAGGCCTCAGTAGGCCCAAAGCAGGGATTCTTCGAACACGTGGTTGGCTGCCTGTTAGTAAGGTTTCACCTTTAGCTTAGGCCATGCACTTCCTTCTAGGCGAGGGAACTGGCCGGTTGGTGTTCCCCCTGAGCCCCAGTAGAGACTCAGTTGTTCGCCCGGAATGGCCCGGTTAGGCACCTCGGCACCTGTTAGGCGGAGGCTGTGGTGCACACCTCGTGATCCCCTTCTGTTCATCTTGTTTATTCATTCTTGTTCTTGCATGTTACTTGTTCTTGCATTATCTTATTCTGTTGCTGTTGCTGTTTGCTGGTTACAGGTTTTCACGGCTGAATTACTATTGATAAACTTGCCAGTTACAAATTTCGTACTTCGTTTATTGCGTGACTTTCTCCCCGGAGAATTGGCAAGAAGTGGAGAACTGGATGGTGGCTCGTCAAGAGAAACTCACGTCTTGCCTAGCACGACTCACACCAGTCCCTGCTCCAGCCTCTGTGTCCAAAGCGTCAGAGTGAAATAGACGAGATCCAGGTGCTACAAGTACTGGGAGTGCCCTCTCACTTGTATCGGCGGTTACCGAGTGCCATTACTAAGGCAAGGGCAAAAGAACCAACAAAGGGAAAGTATAAGCAATCAGACCCAAACAGACCACCAGTCCAGAGGAAGAGGCTACACAGATGTGCCCACAGACCATTCTCTCACAGACCACTGAACCACAGACCTCCGGTCCACAGGCGGAACAGAGCCTTAGGCTCCCGACCCAGCCACAAAGGGAATCGACCTGCCCACAGACCTCATATCTAAGGCCATCAAGATTTTCTAGAAGAGACTGGGTTTCAACCCTCCACCTACCGCCATGCCAACGGACCGTGTGTCTAAGCTTCGGACCACAAATGAAGCATCACAGTCATCTGCCCATGGATGCAGTCTGTTTTGACAGAATAGGCAACCTACAAATCATAGGAAATGGTCCCCCTTTTAGGCTAGACAAGAGAGAGCCCTCAAAGTGCACGGTGAAACATGACTTTTAAGGTGCCATCTATCTCCTCAGAGGTAAAGACAGGCTCAGAGCGGAACAGGGAACGAGCCCAGGCTCCTTCAAACCCACAACGGAGGAGATTAGATCATATGGCATACGATCTGGACCAGGCCTCGAGAGTAGGCATGAAATTTGCCTCAACATTTATGCTGGCTGCGGAGCTACTGTACTCATGGGGCAACACCAACAACTCCTAGAGAATGAAAAACAAATCCCGGACCCGAAAGCGTCCAAGATCATGTAACATACTGGCCGTGATGAGATGGCCCAAAGGGGAAATCTAAGAGAGGCTGATCCACCTCCCGATGGCAGGCAAGGAACTGTTTGCGAGCCATTTCGTGAAAGCAATGCAGAGCGAGTTCGCAAGATGAGACAACCTTCTCGAAGATAAGCTTGCAGGCTGATGTCAACGACACCGTCCACCCGACCCAGGCCCAGACCCACCAGGAGTCGGGTCCGCAGGCAATACTGTAACTCCAGCAGACAGATGCAACAGGGGCTCGCAAGTGCTAAAAAAGCCCTCCGAAAGCACAATTGCGAGGGCGAAAAAGAAATATAAGAAAATCGCCCTCGTAATATCAGGTATCTGTGTAAATTTAATTGTGACATTCTTTTGCTTTAGCTAGGGGTTGCAGTAGCAACGCGAATCGCACAAACAGTTCTCACAATCCCGCATCAAATTTGAAGCAGTGCGGGAGGGTCGCGCACAATCACCTGGAACTTCCCGCACAGTTACTGGCAAATTACGGCCTCCACTAAGCAAGTTCAGTACTAGCGACAATAACCTAAAATCCCCACAAATCTCCGACCACATGGTAGCCTAACTTCACACTAAGTCAACATGGAAATCTAACCTAGCCATCTGTTTATTCGCTCAAGTTGTGTCGCAAATTAAAACTAATAAGATCCAAGAAAAACTGCAATCTTCGACCACATGTTAGCCTAACAACCACACTAAGTCAATTGGAAATGTAGCCTAACCATCGGTTTGCCCCCAAAAAATAACAATACTTTGCGTAGCTTTGTTTACATACTTACCTTGCTGCTATCGTCGCGGGCATGGTAGCCGAACACCACACGTAGTCAACAGGAAAATCTAGCCTAAGCATCTCTTTATTCGCTGAAATTGTGACGCAGTTAGCTAGAACTAAAATATCCATGAAATACTGCAACCTTCGACCACATGTTAGCCTAACAACCACACTAAGTCAATGGGAAATGTAGCCTAACCATCGGTTTGCAAAAAAAAGCTGCGTAGCTTTGTTTACAACTTTCAATTTGCTGGAAATCGGCAGTTGTTTGGAAGGTATGTGCTACGTACACCATTGCTGTGGCGATGGATTGAAAGTTTTAACTTTGATTACTTTTCAGCGGTATAATGGTTTCGTATTTGGTAGTAAGTGATTTTATCCACACACGCAAAAATACATGATTTAAGGAAAGGGCACCTTCAGCGAAAGTAAACATGTGTTTTCTATTTCAGTTGATGGGTTATTGGGTTTTCGTCATATATTCGGTGGATTGACTTTATTTGCTAAACGATCGCAAATTTTGGCAATTAAACTTTTAATGAATTTGCTATACGGTCGCAGCTGACTAGGAAGAGGGTAATTGTGCTTACTTGATCCTGATGAATGCTTACAAGCATTTCCGTAAACAGCATATTGAAATTTGGAAAAGAGCCCCCCTAAACCTTAAACCAGAAGACTACGTCCTCCCACTTGTTTGTATGATCATATGAGTTCCACTACGGTGCTACTATAATGATTTACGTCAATTATGGCAACTGCGTACGAAAGATGTATGCAACGTGCAAATTGCATTGTCTACACAGTGTATAGGTACAGAGTACTGTTTGAAACAGTATACACAGTAGGTAATAACGAACCAATATTACATACCAAATAAAAATTGGACCAGTGGCTGTTTAAGGCCTAGCGTGGGTTATACTGTGATACAGTACATACAGTAGGTAAATTTGAACCAACATTATATACATACTACATACAAAATTGGACCAGTGGCTGTTTAAGGCCTACAGTAGTCTGGGCTATATTCTGGTGAGCCTCTAACCTGGGGTGATGGCAAAATCTCAATTATATAACCAATGAATACTGGACAGAATATGGAAAATGTTGTAGGTGGCTAATTTCTTATCGCAGAGAAATTGTTTTGCTGCTCATGAATAATTCATTGGTGTAACTTTCCAAAAATGCAACATCCATTACTCATTAGGCTAGTCCTGTAATGCGTCATTATGTTTGGGGAGTACAGCTGCTGCCAGAAGTTTACTTGTGAGACTGATTTCATACGCTATTACCCTTCAATTGAAGTCTTTAGTAGTATTTTTACTACGATTAGAATCTACACGGTAGACTTAGGCAGTTTCTGTTACTCTCGTCTCGGCATCCCATACTTCCGCTGATCACTTTCCACACACAAATATCTGGTGCGGAAATAACTTTTATTTTTCACTTGTAAACATGTACATCGTATGTTCTTCAATTTTTGGAAACCAAATCCAAGATGATGAAAATAATCTGGGAAAGTATTAGAGAAAGTCCCTTCCTGACTTTAAATGTCCAATGACTTCTTCAGGGCCACCTTAAATTTATTAGGCCTAACATATTTTTATGCCTAATCTACATTAGGTTTACCACTGCCGTAATAAAGATTCAAATCATGCAACTAAAAAAATAATGTTTATACAATTTATAGGCTACCTAACGTTAGGCTATTATGCTACTGTAGGTGTACACGATGCACCACAAACCAGTCATAGCTAGGTTAGGCCTAACTGAGGCCGAGCTAATTACTTTTGATTATAGAGTTAGAACTTACTGTACATAGCAGTAACAGGTACAAGTAACATGCGGAGTAGGCCTATGACTAAGAATTAGATACCGTGGTGCCTAGCAAAATTTGTGACAGTGGTCCTTTTATATTCATTCATAACCCAATGTTTTCAAATGAGGTGACAAACAAAGAAATACCAAGAAATTTCTCTAAGGAGATTCTGGTCAGAGCAATTGTCTCAGTGCCGCCCAAAACATTTTCGGTGACGAACTGGTTGCCATGTAGCTTCTAAAGCTTAGGTCACATTGCAATGTAAGGTTAACGTTATGCCTTACTACGTAACACTACGGCTAGGCTACTTTCGTGAATCTCGTACGGTATTGCGAACAACTTGTGCCTAAATTCCAGACCCCGAAAGGCCAAGATATCGTGATTTAAGCAAAACCTTGACAAACTCTGCACACCCACTTGCCACTTTTAAAGGCTTCATTAAAGGGGAAGTTTTACGATACGCACGTCTCTGTAACAATGAGACTGATTTCTTACAGAAAAAGAATGCGTTCACAGAGAAACTGTTACTCCGTAACTACAGTATAAGAAAGAGGAAATTGCCTCAGCCACAAAAGGCATAAAATTTGAAAACCGTGGGCAATACCTCACTACCAAACCTAAACAAAAGGAACCACCACTGGTGTTCAAGCTTAATATACTATAATATACTGAAGAATTGGCACTTAATCTTGCAACACGCGGAATTATCCAAACTGTTTCCAAAAGAACCGATTCTAGCCTACAAAAGGGCCCAAAATCTCAAAGATTTACTTGTTAACTCAAGGTTTCATACTAACAAAGAATCAGCTGACTCTCAAGGTTCACACGAAGCTCTTTTAGATGCTCTTATATAGCTGCACTATGAGTCCATAAAAACTCGTGCACAGAAAATAGATGCATTTTGAGAACGAGACGCCCAGGCCGAATATAAAATATTCAAAGGCTACTACTGATGAAGCTCCTCCTATAAAGTTTGAGAGCAGAAACCGGTCTAGTTGGTCTTAAGAACCTACGCTAGTCTCTCCTACTATTAACAGTACACTCAATTCACCTAATAGATGCAATTATGTTTCACCATGAGGAGCATGCTATAAGTTCATGTTCCTCGGACCCTCCCTTAAAAATCTTCAGGTTCTTGGCGACTTCGTTGCGTTAGATAGTGTAAAACCGCCTACACCCCCCTTTCATCTTCCTTCTCTTCTTGACTTGTTCATAGTTCTTGATGTTGGCTTCAATGATTAGTATCTGTGCTTGTAAAACTGACACTGTGGTCTGAAGCTTGAATCTTTCTGAAGGGTCCATGATGTAGGTGTTGACAGTAGAGGTTATAGGAGCAGAATGAGACGTGGAGAGCTTGGAGTGGACAAGGTGGAAGTATGCTGCATCTTCGTTCTATGTTCGTCTGTTATACTATTTCTGGCCTGAGTTCTTCCATTTCTTCCGTGTAACGTACATTACCTATCTGTTCATTGTCAGTTCTATTCCTTTACACTTCCGTTATTTCTACGTAAGCGTCCGTCGAATATACGGTATAGGTACTGTACTTCTACGTTTCATCCGTTCTTTGTCCGTTAATGATCCGGTGAGCAATAGCAATAACCAGAGACAAACGGAGAAATACAGTATGACAAACGCATACAGAACGAACAAAACGCATGAGAAACTGATAAAACGGAAGCTTAACGGATTAGTAACGAATAAATAACGGAGACATTTTTCGGTGGATGTCCGTTCCAAGTTTTGTGCATGTTCAAAATCGACGCCGGACAAACCGGACCTTCCCGTTAAATTCGTTAATGAAACGTAGACGGACGGAGGAGAACCGCAGGCTAAACGGATACTAACGTACATCAACGGAGTGCCATTTTTTGTCTTCGTTCCCTCTCCGTTATTGCAATCCGGTGAGATGTGACAGGGCCTTAACATACGACATTACACAACGTTTTAGGTGGCCATGGCTCCGTGCCAAACTTTTTTGTTTGACGTCATTTTCTACAAATCGTAGTATTAGCAAAAAAACTCTTTTTAACTGCAGTCATTTTCTTTACATTTAGATCCAATTACAACAAATAATTATTATCTGGAATATAATATATACGTAAAAATGAACTGTATATGTTATTAAACTTTTTGACACTGCTCTTAGGATACTGTAAATTCGACATTGTGACATATGTACATATTAATGAAACGGCGTGGAATTCTGTCCCCCTCCAGAGCTAAGACCCACATCTAAGCTCGAGAATACTCTCTTGCAAAAAGGAGATACATTTCCAAAGAAATTTGATAGTTATTTCTCTTCATGACATTATGTTTGTGATTGAAAATAACTATTATAAAATATGAAATATCTGTGTAGGTGGCTCTATGTCACCATGGTGACCAATCTATTAGTAGTCAAAGGTATCTTGAATTATTGTTAAAATAAGATTTTACAAAAAATATGAAACCAATTGTGAACAAGATGCATATTGTGTTATCAGGTGAGTGACCCATCATGGGAGGTGACTTCTAAAACACTTCAAAGCTTATCTTGAGAAATAATGGGTGATTAAAACAGACAACAGAAGAAGGGCTTATGGTTTGCCCATGGAGGTAAAAACCTCCATGGTTTGCCAAAGCTGTGAAGGCAAATGAATTATTAACAAGAAGAATCATATTGATGCTGATATGAATGTCTTTTGTTGTTTTCCTACAGTACAAACTATTTGCTAGCTACAGTACTGTATGCTATTTGAAGTATCCATCATTTGTTATTATTCCTGTCCAGAACATGCAGAGCTACTTTTGTATGCCAAAGAACTGAAGATAGGTGACAAAGTTGATGTCAGAGTCCCTGTCAAGAAGAGTTCAGGGATCGTGAAAGGGACTGTAAAGTACATTGGACCAAAGGACCCCAAGATACCTGGGAAATATTTTGGCATTCAGTTAGATGTGAGTATCATATTCTAAGCAATGGTTTTCCAGCCAGAGCTTTGTCATATGGTTTATTTGAATTATTTCTGTTCGTGGTTGAGAGACATATGTTGTGTTCTTTAGACCTAGCCAAAGCTTGAATAAACAGACTGCATACAGTAGTGTTGATATGGAATGTTTCATTTAACTTGTTTTGTGTTGTTAGTGAACTTAAATGATGCAATTTTAGTTCTGAAACCAACTGCTTAGCTAAATGTTACAGCGGTTTGCATATCTAGTGCCATTTCATTTTGATCTGGAAGGTTATTCAGAAGTTGCACCTTTTTAAAGTTGCTTTGTAAGTTCTTTAAATTTCTTTTTTATTCTGCGCTTCGGAATAGGTGTTGTACAAGTGCTGTATTATTTTTATTGTTCCCTGTGAGAGCAGCCATTGTCACTTACTGAGCATGATGTAGAGTACTAGTATACAATTAAATACACAGCTTTTAAATACTGTATGATTGTGCAAATTTTTGTCATAAATTGAGTTTCTCTCTTTAGTACAGAAGAGAGTGAGTTGTAGAGTAACTGTGGTTTGGAATGAACAAGATGGAGCAAAGTTATTGTGACTAATTATCTTGCAAAAATTACAGTTTTCCTCTTTGAGTGATAAAGCCTGTAAAGAGCAAATGTTTACTCATGTAATGTTAAAATTTCTCCATGAAGGAGAATATTGTTTATTAAATGGAATATAAAAAGTAGTTGTGGATTGTAACTAGTCCTCTTCTGGATATTCCTTCAGTGTAACTTGGATGATTCTGTGGGTGTAAATTACTCCTGGTGCAGAGAAGGAAAGGGTCTCCTGGTTGCAGTTAACAAGATTCAGCCACCTCACATCAAAAAGCATGATTCAAAGCCAAAGACCAGGAGGGACCAGAAACCTTGTGAAGAGTGCACAATGCATGAAGATGCAGATGTAGGAGTGAAAGGTGCTGTTAAGCCACCATACATTATGGGTGATGATGATGTCTTTGTGCATGTCATGCTTACTAGTTGCACATCACGTAAAAAATGGGTAAAAGGAAAAGTAGTCTTTGTGAAGGACAACCATCTTGCAGTCAATGTGGTAAGTAAACAGTACTCAATATAGAAAGTACCTTTACAAAGGTCTGCCACAGTTTTGTCCTTCCAACCTTATATGTATCCTTAGATTCATTTAAAGAATAAATTATGAGTTGAAGTGATAACAAAGTTAAGAATTAAAAAAAAATATGTAAATAAATAACAGAAACCTTTTAGGCAAAAGAAAAGAGAAAAGAAATTTATATCTAGATATATCTTGATATAGGGATCACAACCAACTAAGGGTTGGATAGTTCAGTTGGTAAAGCACTGGGCTTGATATCAAGAGGGCACTGGTACTAATCCCAGGACATTTTCTTTGCTCTTTCCAATTGTTTGTTATTCTACACTTATATAATTATATACAAAAAGCTGAATTTCTCTTGAAAGTTCCCCCGCCTCTTCCTGAGTCGTATCAAATGAAACTAGCGTTGTGCGGTAGTCGGATTTCACACAACCGGTAGTGGTGCAACATGAATCCCGGTATCGTAACTACAACAGGGATTTTCCTAAACTTTCATCTATGGTTCAAAGCACTTAGTTGCGAGACTGCCAATGTCATACATTCAATATGCATATCCAAGGCTATGTACATGCTCTTACACTCACGGTTATAAACAAAAATCAAAAATCAAAATAACAGGCTATATTAGGGCCTTTGTTTTTATCTCAATACATTACATGTATAGAGATATTGTAACAGTAAGTGGGACTCTCTCTTCTCTTAAAAAATTTTCAGCGTCTTCATACAAAGTTCTTTTTCTCTGGAATTTCCAGAGCAAGAATATATCATATAGACCAACAAAAGTTACTATTTTTTATTCCAGAATTGTATCTCATTCTATGACTTTTTCACCGATTTATGTCCAATTCGGGCCAAATCGTGCTGAAACACAGTTTTGCAGACCTTTTTTGCACACGCTCCAAAACTTGTTTGTAGGGAACTTTTGCACACGTTTCCCTGCTCATTTGTTAATTATTATTCGATGTCTATGGTTTATTATGGGCACGTGACATATTACTTCT
This sequence comes from Apostichopus parvimensis, assembly GCA_000934455.1. NCBI lineage: Eukaryota > Metazoa > Echinodermata > Holothuroidea > Aspidochirotida > Stichopodidae > Apostichopus > Apostichopus parvimensis. Next base: position 158,523 of record KN884661.1, read on the forward strand.
CAGCGATTGGTTTGTTATCTGCGGTTTTATGT